>JBBPBS010001102.1:8046816-8062849 GCA_037974835.1 Cicer judaicum | reverse complement strand
TTTTTTAGTTTCAAGTAATTTTAGAAAAAAATTATTTCATTTTGAAATATAAATATTAAATATAAAATCATATTTAAAAATAAAGAGACTCAAAAGATATGATAGATTATTTTTGAACATGTTTTATGCTAAGTTTATACTACCATTTGTTTTTAAATATAATATTTTTATGGATCAAATTATAAAAATTAAGAAAGTTGATAATAATATTAATTTTTTTAATAATTAATATTATTTTTAAAAGCTTACTTTTCAAAAGAGAATTACTTAACATTGTCATCATAGTATTTATTATTAAAAAAAATATAAATTAATTAGCGATATATTACAAAATAAATAATTAATAAATTTGAAAATTTAAAGAGAACCTTAAAACTAGACAATTTTTTTAAAAGAGGCGTATATTGAGAGAAAAAGAAAGAGATAGTATCCCACCTGACTTGCACATCACATATTCAGAAGAGCTAGAGTTTTCAAGAAATAATATTTATATGTGTAATTTTTTTCATAATTTTTTAAGTTATGTTTGACTTTATAATTAATAGCGTCTATCGTTCATGATTTTATTTCTTATCAATTTAATCTTTGGTTGGACAAAGTTAAAATTCTAACGGAAAAAAAAAATATGATTAATGTCTCCCTTCCATAAATAAAAATGATAATAGCCCCCTAGCCTTTAAATATATAAAAACAAAAATTAAATTAATTAAATTTGATTCATCTTTATTAATTTTAAATAAATAAATAAATAAACTATTATCATGTCCTTTCTTACTGTTATTTTTTAATATATTAAGATATATTTTTAATAGAAAACAGTCAATTTAATCAATAAACAAATTAATCCTTAAACTTTTAAAACCAATAAAAAAGGTCTTTAAAATATTTTTCCACTCATCAAGTTGATCATTTCATTAATTATATTCGTTAAGTGACTCTTAGTAATCTCTAAGCTATAAATATATTTCAAAATAGTCTTTAAACTATAATAAAAAAAACAACAATTTAATCTTTGAAGGTTCAAATTTTTTTTAAACACATATCATCTCTTCTCTTCTTTGATCTCTAATTCATTTTAGAGACTGAACAACATTTGTATTGATAATTTACACTCATTTTAAATTTCCATATTGAATATACAATAAAAAATTAGAAAGAAAAAAAATAATACATCAAGAAAAAATAGTAAATAAGCAAAATGACATCATAAAATTATATTTTTAGTTTAAAAAAATGTTTCACTATTAACTCACATTGTGTCACCTATGAAGTCATCTTTATTACATGTATCTTCACCAAATACTATAAGATGCTGTGCAAAAGCTATTGTTTGTAAGTACGGAAAGGAAGCTCACATTTATTCATTTTTCTTTTCTTTTGATTTTTATTTTTTTATTTTTCTTTTTTTAATTATTTTTGGTTATTGTTACTTTATTTCCGATCAAAATGTAAAATTTATTTTCAATATTTAATCATTGTAAATCAAAAGATAGAAGTACTATAATGAACCAAAAAATGACAAACTTAAATTTAATCTAAACATAAAAGTTAATAAATAAACATATCATATATCCAATATGACTATTTAAAATAAGTGTTAAAAGTCAATCCAAATATTATTTTGTCTATAAGATATATGTTAGAGATTAGAGATGAAGTACTTAAAAAAAAAAAAAATAATCTTTAATAACTAAATTGTTATTTTTTATGATAATTTAAGGACTATACACTACAAGAAACCATTTCTATATCTACGGAAAATTAGCTACAGATCGTAAGCTGTAGGTAAATTAATTGTTATCTACAAAAAAACCGTGTGTAATGTTGTATAAATTAAATTTTTTTTTAATTAATTTCCACGGTAATTCCACAAGTAAAATTAAAATTTCCGTGGGAAAAGAAAAAAAAATACAACTCTGACTTAAATTTTGCAAAAAAATTTCGAATTATTTTAACTATAACTTATCCGTAGGTAATGTCTATTTTTTTAAAAAAAAATTCTGTTGAGTTTTTTAAAAAAAGGTTTAGGTGAAAACAAAGATAGCTCTTCACTATCAAAACCAATAGAAAGTCACGTTTACATTGCGACCAGAGAACCCTAAGCCCTTCTTCTTCTTCCAACATCCTCTAGATTGCAACCCGCTCCGTCAACTCAGACCGTTCTGGATGTCGCCTTGATGATTTCTCTCTCAACGTAAGTTATCTTCCTTTATTATCGTGTTGAAATTTCATCGTCGCCCTTACTGAATCGACTCCATTTCGCCTTGATTCTATAACTTTTGTCGTCGCCCTCACTAAATCGACTCCATTTCTATTATCTTTTCATTTTCTGAAATCGATTTTTACTAAAATCGAGTCTTACTGAAAAAGCCCCAATTTGTATTGAAAACCCTAACCATTTTCACTGAATCGAGTCTTACATAATGTTGTAGTTAATAGTGTTGTAGTGAAACAAAAACACAATAGAGTACAATGGCTGCTTCCTTCTCGAACCAGTCTCTGTTACTCAGTTGTTGTTCATGTTCAATATAGGATAGATATTTATTTACTTCATCTAATTCTAATTTATTGTGTTAACATATATATTTGTTTTCATACCAAGGAAACTAATTAGAGTTTGATACAGAAGTGTAAAGCGTTTTCACATATGTTGGTATTTTTGATTCACTATGCATTTATAGTTTGATATTAGGTACTGTGTTCAGTTTGATTGCTAAGTGAGTATGAAGTTTTATGTAAAGAAAATTCCAGGACTCTCTCTTGTGTTCAATTTGATTACTAAGTGAGTATGAAGTTTGATTGCTAAGTTTTATGAAGTTAAATATCAAAAAACGTGGTTGAAGTAGAAGTTGTTTAAGGACTCTCTCTTGTGTTCAGTTTGATTGCTAAGTGAGTATGAAGTTTGATTGCTAAGTTTTATGAAGTTAAATATCAGAAAACGTGGTTGAAGTAGAAGTTGTTTAAGGACTCTCTCTTGTGTTTGTGATATATCCAATTAGTTTATATATAGATCAAGATATATCCGAAAGTAGTATGTGCATTGCACATTTACACAGATAAAAGCTAAATTTTGTTAGGATGTTTTCACTTTTTGGATGTTATTTTGTCCATCCTAATGTTGGCAACAGGTTTTATCTTCTGTATCTTAAGAGTTTAATCATTTTTGATAGCTAGGTTGAAATTGATTAGGTTAGACCAGAGTTTCATCATTCTTTAATTTCACAGCCTACAGTTTTTACCTTGTTGTGAGTTATTTAATTTCATTTTGATATTTCAATGGGACTGAATGTTAAATCACTGCTACTAAAATTATTCTTGTTCAGTTCAGGTATATCCAGTTTTTCTTGTAGTGAACGAATAAATTAAAATCATACATTTTTTTGGGTCGCAGCAGATTTGGCAATATTAATTACTTCAGAATTGGATTCGAGTCCATATTTCTTGAAGATTGTTGGGTCAGAGAACTCAGCCAGAGGTGTGAGAGCTGCATTAGTGAGCATTAAATTATATGGATGATTTTATGAGAATTATTATATATGTGAATTTAAAATATGATGCAATATTAGTTACGTGAGCCAGTAACTGCCCAGAGCTAAATTTAAAATATGATGCAATATTAATTATATGGATGATGTGATCCCCTTCTCTTGCGATGTTATCCAATGTCCATTTTAGTGCTTTAATGCTGCATGGTGAAAAGTCCACAGCAACGCCTAATCTCCTTGTCCCTGCCATTAACTATTCATTAATTTTTCATTTGCTAATAGGACTTTCAATTTTGTAGCTGCTGTTAGGACTTTCATTTGCTAGTAGGAATTCCGGTTACAAGTCCCATTATATCCCTAATAGTTGGTAGTGAAGACGAAGCACTGCAAGCAAGCTGATATGTTTCATTCCCTTACTTTCTTTCCCATCATTTTTGGTGCTCAATGAACTAAAGATTGTGATAGTAAATATTGTGATAGTAAGTATTGAATGGGCAAAGCATGATTAATGTGTCTATCAAAAAAGGGAAGTGAAAGTTGAAAACAGTTACCATATGTGGTAGAGAAAGCAACATGAGTGACATTTAAAGGAAAAGGGGTACTGAATATATAAATGGTTAAATGCAATGCTTTGAATGGTTTGAGCTAAGTTTGAAGGCCTCACACAGTGACACAGTGACACAGAGAGGGCCAGCATAAATAAGTTTAAGTGTAAAGTTAAAAATAATTTTAAATATTAAATCAATTTTAGTTAAATATAAAATCAATTATAAAAGAAAAAATTGAGTTGGACTCGTTTAATTAATGAATAGTTTGCTAATTTGAGACACAAAAATGGGTTAATTTAAATTTGAAGTGATGCATGTTGTCCATATTGAAAATTGTGTTCTTGCAATAATTTGCTATAATGATACATTTACATTTGCTTCCTTGTTTTAATAAATTGAGTCCTGATTTGATTTGAGTTGATTTTACAATACTAAGTTTGTTGTTTTCCTTTGTTGCTGAAATGTGCCTCTCATTTTATTCACGATTATGTTGTTTTTATTTTTTGTAAGGCTGAAGAGTTAGGTACAGACCCCACATTGGATGAGGTCTTTTTAAAAACTCACACTAAGAAGAAGGACAGCTCTTGGGTTGATGAAAGAGCAAAAAAAACATATGTAAGAAATATTAAATCATTCATTCTTCATTTGTATTTTTTGTAAAAATAATTTGATTATGTTAAATTATTTTCTATTTAATATTGTAGGAAACATTTCAAGGCAAGTTGCAAGAAGCTTCCAAAAATGGGGAAGCATCTAGTAGTTGTAGCCAGGTGGTTAATGCGGAAGCTCGCTTATACATATGGGTCCAATCTGTTGGGGGGAAGAATAAAAGGAGGATCTATGGTGCTGGAGACAGATCCTCGCTTTATAGACCAGGTGTCGCAAGTATAGCCCTAGATTCTCAATCATCTAGAGATTGCGCCAATGTCTTGTCTCAACACTCTAACGAGATAGCTGCACAGATAGCAGCATTTGAGGAGTGAGCAAAAGCGATAGAACACGAGGCACGAGAGGCGCGAGAGGAACTAAAGAAAGCAGAGCAACGTCAACAAGAGGATGAGCAGCGCACTAAAGAACTCCAGATACAGCTAGTAACATTGGCAAAAAGTGTTGCTTCCATACAGACCGAGTCATCCCGTCGTCGTCGTCATCCAGATTATGACGAGGATGAGTCTAACAATGATGACGGCGATGAGTAGTACTAGTTTCAGTGTCATTTTCATATAGTAGTTATGACTACATATTTTGCTTAGACTTGTGTAGACATTATCTATATATTTTTACGATAATGTTGTTATGTGTATTTTGAAACTTTTGCTAGTGACAATGTGCTTACTTTGAGAATTATGGTAGTGTAAGTTGTCCTTATGGCAGTCAGGATGTGTATTTTAAAAACACTGTTTATATAAAATTTCACTTTATTTTGACAATTATGTTTTAATATGCTTAAAATTTAATTTAGACATATATTAAAAAAATACAGCAAACTATAAAAAAACAAAAAAAATAGATTTAAATAATTTTTTGATTACCCACGGACATGTCATCGATAAAATTATAAATATCAAAGGTTATCCTACGGATAATCCGTAAGTAAGTCTATCCTATTGGTTTTCCGTAGGTAAATATATTTCTACGAGCGATTTAGTTACGAACCCGTGTCTGTAGGTAATCCGTACCTAATTTTTAGTTACCTACGATGATGCCGTGGGTAAAGATAAAATAAGCCATAGGTATATCCAGTTGTTCTTATAGTGATAAAGGTCATATGTCATATACAATAAAAAAAAAGAACTATGTTGTATGGATGAAGAAATCGTTTATAGACTTTCATATAGTTAAATAGTTTGTGGAGTTAATTGGTGAGAGAGTGATAGTTTAGGAATTAAATAAACTGTTTTTTGATTTAAAATATAATAACAAACTCGTAATACATTTGTTTTGTTCTGGTAGGGTTTATATTATTTATTAGCTAGGGTTTCCATGTTTTCTCGTAACTACACGTGGAGGATGATTTCTCTAAGCAAAAGGTTCTATTCTATCAGTTATCTTTCTCATCTCAACAAGATCATGGAATCTTAAGATGGGTTTATTGTGATTATTCTCATGGATGAAGAAATTCAGACAAATCAACATCTTCCGTCACCCTAGCAAAGTGGAACACTGGAAATTGGAATATAAAAAAATTACCGTTTTTTACGGTGTCAATATAATTGAAATGTTATTTATATTATGTGATATTTTTATATTTTATTTTTTACAAAAATATTATTATATTATTTTTTAGTAAATTATACGGTCAATTGTAATTATGGTTTTTATATTTTTATTATTTCATGAAATTGATCTCTATTTTAAAAGTTGATAATTTTGTATTTTTGCTAATATTTTTGAACTAAAAAAATGATAATTTAATAAATTTTAAATAATATAATATATAATTTTATAATATAAAATAATATTTATACTGATTCACGTAATTGATTCATAATATTAATTATAGGTGTGCTCCATCTATTTTCACCGATTCACGTAATTGATTCATCTATTTAAAAATTTAATAGTTATAATACTCCTTTATATTTTTTAACTAAAAAATTATTATATGACATACAATATCATAATATAAAATTATCTAAATGCATTAATTATTCATGTGTCATTAATTAAATTACAAAAATAAATAATTTTTAAAGTTGAAAATTAATTTTTTAAAAAGATTTATTACAACTACATATATGTTAACAATTGCACATCATTATATCATAACGCATCATCATTTTTAAGTTAAAAATTTTAATAAAATTTTGTGAATTAATAACAACAAGATAATTAATATTGTAATTAAGCCTAAATAATTCTTGTTTATTCGATGAGCATATATATATGTCTATTATTACATATACTTTTTTAAAATAATAAAGATATAATATACTTTAGCTGATAAAAAATATTTTTATGGTAATATATACAAAATATTATATTATTAAAACAAATATACTGTTACAAATTCTTTTTTTGACTATAAATCGTTAAGTTCAAAATAGCCCTAAAATAATTTAATAAATTAACATAAAAAAGTTAATATTAATAAATTGAATAAAAATATATTTGGTCGTTTCTATTTTATCATTTTTTTCATAATAACTCAAATTTACCATTTAATATAACCTTTAATTATTTTAATTATTACAAATTCAATTAACTAATATATACTATTTTGTGTTATGTACAACAAAAACTATCTACAATTTTGTGTTAATAGGATCTATTTTTTTATTGGAAAGTCTCGTTCATTAACTTATGACGAGTTTAACTTGCATATAGCGGATTAATAAAGTATATTTATTTGGTAAATAATCAGTCATATCTCACCAACTTTGTCAAAAAATGTCATATTTATTTGAGTAATCTATATTCTTTAGCCCTTTTCACCGGCTTATAAGCACTTCTTATTTTTTAGGTCTCACTTTAAATACAGTATTTGAACTTCTTTTTTAATATTATGTTTTGTTGTCTGTTGTTTTCTATAATATTTATTTGAATAATCTATATTCTTTATAGTGTTTTCTATAATATAATATAATTTATAATGTTTTGTTGTTTTTTAATATTCTGTTATGTCAAAAAATCTGTTTTGTTGGTTGTAAGATTTGAGTCTAATTTTTTTTTGAAAATGTTATATTTAAATATGATCTATATATTAATTATTATAGACACATTTTTAAGATTTGGTCCAAATTTTCTCAAAATCTTACAACACTTGAGAGTCTTTTTAAAAGTCTGTTTTACTATATTATTTTACGAAAATCTACATCACTAATGTGGTAATTGGTGTTGACTTTTAATAGAATAATAAGTAATTCATATGTCAGGTACTTTAAGTTCTATTTTGATATTTAATATGATTTTTAAAAAAATTTAACATTCAACGAATGAGTTTGAATTTAACAATAATTTATAAATTAAATATATAAAAAATTAAAAAGTAATAAATACAAAGTTGACCATTAAAAAGTTAAAAGTGTTTACCTTCTTTGAAGACTTGAAATTATACAACAAAAATTATTTCTTCAATTCTTAAAATTTTAACAAGGTCAAATATAGAAGTTATCATTTCTTAATCTCATTCATTCCCACAAGCTTTCCTCTTGGAAAAATAATCAAATTTTCTACTCTACGTCTTTATTTTATGATGCAAAGGACATGTACAATTTCAAAAAATCAATACTAACACATCGAAGAAATCAACATTCAACAATAACACAATTTCAAGAAATCAACGACAATTACAAATCAATAAACCATTAACACAACAAATCAATAAATCACAAGAACAAATACAATACATAGTGAAAGGTTGAAAGCAAGAAAAGGTGAGAGAACAACAGAATAAACCAAAAAAAAAAAGATTATTTCAATCTTCTACTTCCACACAACAACAACAACAAATATTGGAATACATACTCAAAGAAATCCCAATACTGAAAAGAAAAAGAAAACAAAGGCTAACAATTTCAATACAATTGCAAAATTCAAGTTAGATATTAAATTATTAAAATGCCGGTCAGTTTAGTTTATAACGTTATAATAATTACATACTATTTTGATAATAAGTTGTATCTTTTAAAGATTTTTATAATAATAAATGTATTTATAAATGACTACTTAGATCACTTGTGAACTAATTTGAAGTTATAGCTAAATCAATAAACAAAACAATAATATTATACACGTTTGAGAATAAAAGTAATTATTTATCTAAAAAAAATAAAAATTTCAAGGACCGCGGTCCTCTCATATTTATACCTATTTTTATGATAGTATTTTAAATATATCTAAAATTGACGTGGGTCAATATGTTAAAATTTTAAAAAAGTTAACAAATTTATGATTCTTTTAATAAAATTAATAAAATTTCGAGTTTGAATATGAGATTTGATATTTTGAATCCATTGACACGTAAACTTAATTTATTAACATGACATACATTTTTTTTTTCTTCTATTATTGATGTATAATTATAATTTAATTATTAAATTTTATTTGATGATTTGTCGTTAATTTAAATATTTTATTGTGTAATATATATATTTTAAATATTAAATTATATATTGAGATATAATTTTATAATATCTTAATATTTAAATTTTATTACATATTTTTTTTAATAATTTTTTTTTATGATAAACGAATCCAAGTTAATCCAACTCAATTTTTTATTTTACCGTGTGGATTTGATTCGAATTTAATGTAAAAAACTGAAATGAAAAACTCAATCACGTTGACATAATTGATAAAGGAAGGCGCGTGCAAAAAAGACGAAAATGGTGACAAAAAAAGTGTGACAGAGCTAACTGAAAACAAGTTTAGCAGTTCTTTACTGACTTACTCTCAGTTTCATCATAAGGGATGATACCTCATTTTGTTTGTTTGCACGTAACTTACTATTCACACACTCTCTCTCTCTCTCCTCCACCCCCACACAATAAAATATCTATCAAGAATCTTTTCCCTATTCCTACTACACCTATCACTAAACAACAACATATATGTATCCTCTTCTAATTCTCTCAAATCATTTTCAAACTCATTTCAATTTGTTTTTAATCAAACTTTTCATTTTTAAGATAAATAGTTAATACAATTATTTTGCATAAAATTTCTTCATCAATATTGATGTCATCTAATTTGCATTCCTTAATCAAATAAGTTATATAATTTTTAATTACATGATATATAATTATATAATATAAAATAACAACTTGATATATTTTAAATGATATGACATATAATTATATGATATAAAATCATCTAAATGTATAAATTATTCATATGCCACTCTATAAATTACAAATATGAAGAAAAAAATGAAATTGAAAGTTAAGTTTTTAGTGTGTTTTATTCTGATTTTATATATGTTTATTATTCTAAATCATCGTATCATATGTTATATTATTTATAATATGTCACGTTTTTTCAGTTAAAAAATTAAATTAAATAATAGAAATTATCAATTTTTATAAATCAATAAAAATAAAAGAAATAATACTACATAGAAACCAAATAAAAAATTAGAAGTTGTAGACATTTCGACGTCATAGCAAAAATGCTTACCTTTATTGATCACACTCAAAAAAAATTGTGGCCATGATTTCCATCCGTCCATGTTGTTTTCAAAGGATATTCATGTTAACAAAAGCATCACATTCTTCTCGAGACCAAACCATTGTCTAAAACACACTATTGTGATTCAAACAAGTTTGAATTCGCAACAAAGAAGAAAACAAAGGAGAATACAAATTAAAACATTTATTTTTAATTCGTAAAAACTCAAAGTATTAATAAAACTTTAACAAAAAGTATTGGATTATTCTAGTTTTGGTTTTGGCTTTTTCTCTCCTCATACTCTTTAGGATTTAATATTGGCTTTATTCTCGAGTCTTTTCTTGACCTTTTTGTTAGTCTTGTCCCTTCTTAGGTAAGATTTTGCCCTCATTTCTATGAATTATGACATACTAATTTTTGGTTCTTTATTCTTTCCTCACAATCACTTATTCTCCTAGCTGATTTCAACAATTGCAAAACCACCACTAGAGTGTTGTAGAAGAGCTCTCACAACATTTACATCTTCTTTGAGCAAAAGATTGTTTATAAATATTGAGATTTATTTTTTGTGATTAGAGACAATATTTTTCAAAGCCAAAACTTATTAGCATTTTCTTAAATACCAGTTGTACAACATAAAAAAATATTAAAAAAAAATTTATTGAGTGACATTTAAATATGGTGTGGTTAACAAAAAAATATTCACGAGTAGAAAATTGATTATGCATATTTTATTTTAGTATTTTATCCAAGTGATTAGAAAATAAGTCTATGTAATTGTTACCACCCTATAGGGGTACCTATAATTATAACTACCTTTCAAATGTATCATCAAGTTACCATTTCTTTTTGGATTTTAATTATTAATGATGTATATAGCTTAATTTTTTGTTTTGTCAAAAAATAATTATTTTACGCACAGTTAACATAGATTATTTTGTTACTACTTTCTTTTTCTTTTCTATAGTAAAATTTGTCTTCAAATTATTTTCAACACTTCTCACAAAAATATCTGTTCATTTAAAATCGTGTAGGTACAATATTTGTAGTTAACCAATAACATAATCTCCAATTTAATGTGCCGAAATATGTTGATTTTAGAGCTTGAAAAGAGTAAAGCAATGATGGTACTAAGAAATGAGTATTAGTAGGGTATCTGATAGGTTCCCGTGGACCTGGAAATTTGCAACACTCTTTATTGGGACCCACAACAGTGCTCATCATCCAAATTAAATCAAATTATTTTTAGTTTAATTAATTTAAGTTTGGATGTCATCCAAATAAGATTGGCTAATGAGCAAGTAATTCAATATTATAGGTCTTTAATAATTGTCTCAATTTTCTTTTATAATATAGTTAATTGAGAGGGACTTTATTTTTATAATACAATAAATTGAGAATATCTTTTTTTGTTAAATATATTTTTAATCTTAATAAAATTATAATATTTTAAGTTTAGTTTTTATATTTTTTCTATTCACTTCTTATTTTTTACTTTGATTTTATAGGAGTTTTTTTGGGTTTAACTTTTTTTACAATTTTTTTTTAAAATAGAAATTAAAAGTGAATAACAAAATTTTAGAGATTTAAAACTTGGAATTTTTTTTATAGAAACTAAAATAAAAAAACCTAAAAAAAAAAATTCATCAATTTTTTTAATTAAAATTATATTTATTTTTTATTAGAAATTTAAAATTAAAATATGACCTACAAAGTATTTAATATATTTACCATTTTGAATATGTGAACTGAACTTCTTAATATAACATATATATTTCTATTTTTTATTATTTGAGATTCTTTTTCACAACACCTTTTTGAATAGACCCACCCAATATATCTCATAGTACATAACAATCTGAGTAATGAGAGTATTTTTATCGTGTCTAGTGTGCTTCTTCCTTTCCTGCTCTTATTAAAATTATTTAATCGAGTGTCTGAAAATGAAAAATTAATTAAAAAAAAAATCCTTGATCTGGCCCACATGGGATCATGAGTTAGATTCTTCTTTTCCAAATGTGGAAGTACTTGAATTGTGATTTATAGTGTATCCAAACTTTCAAACACAACTTTAATGTTTTTATATTGCATTTTACGACTTCATCTGTCCACATGCCTTTTCCTATGATGTCTAAATATAGTACTAAGATTTTTGACTAATTATAATTACAAATTCTATTGTCAAAGTCCATAATTATGGTTCTTCCATATAATATAATAGGACGTTGGGGAATGTTTATCGTTTTCTCATTGACAATGACCAACCTCCAAGGAAAATTTCTTTATCTCCTTTATCATCGTACCATTAAATTCTTTTAGATACTGCTTACTTTATTTCTAACTAAATTGCTGCTTTATTAGTGGTAATTAGCTAAGGTTGTTGTTTTGGAATCGAGATTTTTAGTATGTCTATGGGTGGTTTTTTCGTTCTTTTCAAAGTTGATATATATGTGTTATTGATTTATTTTATTTTTTCTTTAAAGTTTCGCCAAGTATCATTTCTTAAATTGATATCTTTTTAATTTATTTTGTGAGGTTGTAGTGAAGATGCTCAAAAAATTCATTGTGTAAAATAGAAAAATGTATGTCTTTTAAGGAGAAAAAGAAGGTTTGAGAGTGCGTAGGGTGAGATATTTCAATTGTGATTTGTTAGATAAATGAGTTGGGGATTGAAAACTGATCAAAATAGTATTTAGTTTAAAGTGTTGGCTAATAAGTATGGGTTAGAAGGATCTAATGTTGCTTATAGGTCCAACATATAGCATCAAGTTGGTTGCATGATTTGTGTTTAGTTTGTGATGGGTTGGATAGCAAAAAGGAAAATTGGTTTAGGAAAATTTTGGTTCGTTTGTCTGGTCATAGTAGAGATACTTCATTTTGGCTTGACAACTGGATATGGGGATGCTTTGTGTGATAGGTATTCTTGGTTGTATGGGTTGGTGGTTCATAAAATTAGTTTGGTGGCGGACAACCTTAGGTGGATTGTGGATGTGGAAGAGAAATCTACTTGTTTGGGAGGAAGAGTTATTATTGGATTGTACTTTTTTGTAGGATTCAATGGTCTTGCAAGAAAGTGTGTTGGACAAGTGGACTTGGCAAAATGAACAGGGAGACGAGTATTCTGTCAAAGTCGCTTACAAAAAAGCTATCGGATGATTCAAGTGTAGAAGTGAATTCTCTTTTTGATATCACTAGAAACAAGTTAGTAACTCCCAAAGTATATTTGTTTGTGTAGAAGATTTTCAATAACAGATTACCCAATAAAAATAATTTGGTCATGCACGACTCATGACAGTCGAGAAAGGCCTTTGTTGTTTAGGGTGTGAAAAAAGATGAATCGTTATAACACTTATTGTTTTTTTAGATATAAAATTAGTTTGAAACTCGTTGTTGCCACTAAAGATATTATTGGAATAAATCGCGTATTAGGTCGTTATCTTTAAGATATTTTATATCATTGCTCAAAATTATGCAAGAAGACTTTCAACCATGATGTCCCCCAACATAAAAGATCGCAGCCAAACTGTATCAGAGATCTACTACATTGTAGGATCCCTTCAAGAATTACACTATCAAATATGGTACGAAGACCAATATGAAACTAAATGGACAATGGTATTAGGATTAATCTAAAAATCAAAAGGACATAAAAAAAGGGAGAATTGGATCAAAAGTGTGTCGCGCAGACGAAATATAAGAGAGAACATTCGTAATTGCATCCAATTTTGATGTATTTTTCCAAATGGTTGAACACTCTATTTATAGTGTTATACAATAAAAAAAAAACAAAGAAGGGTCATATCAAGTGACAGTTGAAAAACGACTAGATAGATTGAACTCATGGGAGGCAGATACTGGAGTTTGGAGGGCGCAAACAGATGTGTGTGGAACACAAGATAGGGATCTGACGTGGATTGTAACTAGGTTTTTTTTTTTTAACTTTATAATTTTAGTTTCTAAAAGTATTATTACACCACAAAACCAAACCTCATGCCAGATGGCGGCACGCGCACACGTGTTGTGATCAAGTGATATACGTCATCCCCCTGTCATAAAAATTCGCATTCTTAGAGCATATACCAATTGATCCACCTCCAACTTTTATACACTAGTATTAGTGTAATCTATCTCATGTGTCACTCAAACTTTTTTTTTCCTTCCAATTCAAAGACATTAGCATACTCTTTGTGTCAACATTCAGTCAAGTTTGGTTTGATATTCTAGTTTGGCTTAGTGTTCAAAGCGCATTACCCAATTGTAAACCAAATTATATTTTTAATTCAATAAGAGATCTACAAAACTTACAAGTTATATGGATGATGTGTTTATAGATCTTGTGGAAGGTGTGTAATGATTTTGTGTTTAACCAAAATTAATGTTTTTTTATGGTGGTGGCTAAAGGGTTTGATTTTGAATTCATGGTGGAGCAATCCTAAAGCTTGTTTGAGTTTGGATGGATTTTCTAGTTTCATCTAACTTTTGGTTCGTAATTTTTTATTCTAAGTTTTTGTATGTTGATGGCTTGATTTCGGCCACTGTTTCACATACTTCTCTTGATGTGTTGTTTCTTGTGTGGTTATTCTAGGCACATCTTCTTTTTTAGATAATTCTTATCGATTTCAATTTTGTCTTTTTTAAAGAAAAAAATATTGAAGCTTATTTACAATTATTAAGAAAAATAACGAATGACATCTTATAGTTTTTTTTTATAAAAGAAAAAATATATTAAAAAACACAACATAAAAGGTCAAATTTTCTTGTAAGTATTTTTTCTTGTGAGTGTTTGTTCTTGTAAATAATTCTTGATCATATTATCTTGTAAATAATTTATATTTTTTTTTTAGATTGTGATCAACTCTTCTTGTAATAATTCATATCTTCTTGTAGATAAATCTTGATCATATCTTTTTTTTAATTTGATCAAAGATTTTCTTTAATTATAAATTTAAATCAAATCTTATTTTAAATTATATTTAAAAACATAAAACTTTTTTCGTACTTTATAAAGACAAATATATTATTCTCATTTAATACTTTTGTTAACGTCAAAACTCTAAATATAAAATCAAATTATTTCCAACAACTTCAATTTTATTTTATAATAATATAATTAAATATGTTAAAAATTAAATTAAATTAATATATTTAAATTACTAAAAATTCAATATCTAATAAAAGATCAAAATTTAATATAATAATTATAATTATAACAATAAAAAATATTTTTATATTTATTTAAATAGAGCTAAAATAAATTTATTTAATATATAATTTAACCTTTTTCATTAAATAAGTTTTTTTTAGAAGTATTAATCTTGTCTTTGTTTAGTCGGAATCATGGTCCCTATTGATAAGTCTTAATATATTCACAATTCTAGTCCAAATCGATAAGTCTAATATATTCACGATTCTACCCGAATGCAATTACTTTAATGATTTTACTCTTTAAGTCCCCCTAGAACATCCTAAGTGGAATTCTATTCTAATCTATATGTCTCGTGCATTTTTGTCATCTTTCTTTATTTTAATGTCCTTGATGGAAAGAAAAATAAAACATAATTCTATTTAAGATGCTACTAGAATAAAACAAAACCTTAGTATTAATAATTGTGTCGGAATATATTGTTAGTAGTTACAACGGTTTTAAGCCAACCCAATTTTTATCTTAGTGCTAAATATGTCTATATTTTTTTAATGAGAATAACAATTCGAAAGGATTTATATTTTCTCTTATTTATTTTTTCTTTTCTTTCTTACGTTAAAAAAAATAGAGATATAATCAATTTCGGGTGTACGTAGAATATATGCTTTTTTTTTACACATATTTATGTCTCTATCTCTTTCTCAAAACATAAAAGAAAAAATAAAAAAAATAAAAAGATAAAACTAATT
>JBBPBS010001102.1:7980335-8028815 GCA_037974835.1 Cicer judaicum | reverse complement strand
AATATCTAAATAAATTTATATTTTTATATTTAATATCAACAACCACATTAAATCCAGATATAGAGTTTACATCTTTAGAGTTATTTGTTTGATAAATATATGAATTTTTTTAAAATTAATAATAAATTTTTTGATTTTATTTGAAGACGGTGATGAAATTTATATAAAAGAAAATAATATTATTGACATTTTAAAATATATAAATTAATATCTTTATTTAAAATAAAATAAAAAAATACAAATAACTGAATCATTACATAAAATAAAAACAAAATTTGTTTATTGAAAATTTAGATTAGAAAGACACAATTACTTAGTGTCCTATTCACAAACTAAATTTATTTTGGCGAGAGAAGACCTAGTCACTTAAATAAATTAAAAACTTTATATTGACATGAGAAAGTTTTTTTTTTTCTTCGGTATTATTAAAAAACTAGATTAGAAAAGCCACAATTACTTAAATAATTTCCATAAAAAACTATTGAAATAATATCAAATACAAATAACAAATCTCCCAAAAAAGAAAATTAGAATCAGAGCTAATACAAGAAGAACATCAAGTATGTTCAAATTAGTGTGCATAGCCAGTTTCTTTTTTGGTAAAAATCTTATGAAGCTTTTTTAAAAAATATCCAAAATTTAGATATTGAAAATGAAAATATCTTGTCAAACAAAGAAAGAAAATGAATACTGTAGAACCGGCAAGCAAATGTGTTATGCCAACCAATCCTTAATAAAAAAATCATTAAAATAACATGAAGATTACAGATCTTTGAACACATATAGATACTCATAATAACATGCACTCATGACATGTCGGTAATAATTGATTTTATTTACATTTTTTTATAATTTATAAATAAATAAAAAACAGAAATCCAAAAAATAAAATGTTAGAAAAACCAAAAGCATGCTCTATCATTCATCACCCTTTTCACATTCTTATGCTTCTCACACAGATCTTCATCACACCTTTCGTTTTCTCACACTACACCTTACTTTCTCTCTCCATAAATTCATTTTCTTCATAAAAATCCAATTGGGTTGGTTTGGAAAATCTTCATTTTTTGAGCTGAAACTGTTTCTGGGTTTTGCTTGGATCCAGGAAAAGACTCAAACTTTGCATAGTTGAAACAAAAATTATTGTGTTGAAAATGTGGATCTTGTTAAAGGTGTTGATTTGATCAAGAAGAAAAAAAAAGATTTTTTTTGTTTGTTTTTTGTTTTCAGCTTCAAGTGGTTCCACTTTTTCCTCTGTCATTGGAGAAGTTTAGAACAAGATTAAAGGTGAAGTAGCTTTTCGGGCTGGTTGAAAAAGTTTGTGCTTTATTCAACATTCTAGTTTGAAAAAAACAAATGAAGACTTGAGTTGAGTTTCATTTTTTTGGTAATTAAAGTAACTAAGTTGACTTTGAAAACAGAAAAATTTGAAGGAAAAAAAATAAAAATGATAGATGTTTAAATGTTAGTAGGTAGGATATCATATATATGAAGTTATAAATCTTAACCTTGTGTGTGTTTGTGTTTTTTTTGTTTACTTTGAAATATTTTGAGGAATGCAAGTTAGTACTGCATCTTTAAGTTTAATGTTGTTTAGCTTTAAATGCTAAGATGTTTGTAGTTAGGTTGTCATAATAACTCATAAGTAAATAGCATCTAAATAAGGGTTGTTGTTGTCATTAGTTTTGGTTGTAAGAACATGAGATCAACTAAAAAAGTTGTCATATTATCCCCTTTCTGCTTCAATGAAGTACTTTTAGATTCTCTGTGTTTTTATTGATTGTTAAATTTTTTCAGCTACTTTTTCCTTATATACTAGGTTCTTGATGCTAGTGAGTAGTAATAACATGTTAGAATTAAGTGTATGAGTCCACACTTATTGTGCTTTGTTTTTGATAAACCAATGTATCTCTCTCTGCACGCAAATGAGACTAATCCCTCAAGGTAATTGAGATCCACTTAAAGGATTGATCTCTCCCGACATATGCTTTTCATACGCACCGGTCAGGGATGTGTTTTAATTGCTTGGTAGTTGGTACTAATCAAAGACTATGTTGAAAAATAGTTTGAATTGAGATCAAAATTATTATTGCTGGCTTACCTTTTTGAAGTGATTAAGTTTCCAGTTCTGGTTCAAACATGTTTCAGATATTAGAGATTTGGTAATCAGTTATTAGAGCTAGAAATGAATATATCTTTGGTTGCAATTTTCAGATATATTTAGGAAAGGAACATCACTTGAAAGTGGAAGAGGTTTTTGTTACTTCCAAGTTTGATTTTAGTACATCAAAATGGGGATTCAGTGCTCGAGACTCGTCCCGTGTTGTGTGAATTCGCAAGTTAAGGCATCTGTTCTTGAAACTCCAGATGCTGGTAGGTTAAGTAGACTCATATTTTGGTGGTTTATAATGTTGTTGGTATTTTTAATTAGGAATTATGATATATGCGTGTTTTAATAATTGTTTCAGAAAATGATGATAGAAGTGAGGTCAGTAACTGGCCTACGTTCCGTGAATTTACACTTGAGCAACTTAAGAATGCAACGTCTGGTTTTGCTGTCGAGAATATTGTATCTGAGCATGGAGAGAAGGCTCCAAATGTTGTTTATAAAGGGAAGCTGGAGAATCAAATGAGAATCGCTGTTAAACGGTTTAATAGAAATGCTTGGCCCGATACTCGGCAGTTTTTGGTAAGCTGTTCCCCCTTTTCCATAGATTATTCAACCAAAATCTTAGGTTTAAGTTTTCATGTCAATGACCATGCATTGCTCAACATTATTATACCTAAATGGTTAATTTAATTGTCACCATGAAGCTTATGATGCATCGGCACCTTCATCACCCTCTTTCTTTTCGCTTTCGTTTGATCGAAATAATTTATTTCACATCTGTAGGAGGAAGCAAGAGCAGTCGGTCAGCTTCGTAACCAAAGGTTGTCAAACTTGCTTGGTTGTTGTTGTGAAGGAGATGAGAGGTTGCTTGTAGCAGAATATATGCCAAATGAAACACTTGCAAAGCACCTTTTCCATTGTAAGTGCTCCTTTCACACATATTTATCCTTTTATTACTGAAAATTTAATCAGTATGTTTTGACAGTCCCACATTGGATGAGATATGTCCTGAAAGTATGTTTATAAGTGGGAAACATCCCTCGCCCTACAAGCCAGTTTTGTAGGGATGAGTTCTGCCTGACTCAAATTCTTAGATAGTATCACAGTCTAATAGAGCAATTATATATTTCTAAGTTTTAACTACTATGCAACTATATCGTTGTGATTATGTTGTTAAAGTGATGCTTTATATACATCAGACCCTTGAGTTTATGTGGTGTAAAGTAATGTGTCAATGTACTCATGTATCTAAATCAGGGGAATCACAACCTATGAAATGGGCAATGCGACTAAGGGTTGTTCTACATCTTGCACAAGCTCTAGAGTACTGCACAGGCAAAGGGCGCGCACTCTATCACGACCTTAATGCATATAGAGTTCTCTTTGATGAGGTGAGTTTTTGTGTCTCATCTTCTATACTCTAACTAAATAATTATTAGAATGATATATAAAATGTGTAAGAATTTTGCAGGATGGTAATCCTAGGCTTTCTACTTTTGGACTTATGAAAAATAGCAGGGACGGGAAAAGTTATAGCACAAATTTGGCATTTACCCCTCCAGAGTATCTTAGAACTGGTATGCTATATATTAATGCCTATATTGTTAGTTTTGTTTTTCTAACATAAGTGTTGCACTTTGTAATATATATTGAAAACATTTTGTTTTGCTTTTTAAAATGTTTATTCATTATTTTGTATATCTTCTATTTTTTGTAGGGAGAGTAACGCCAGAAAGCGTAATATATAGCTTTGGCACTCTTTTGCTTGATCTTCTAAGTGGAAAGCATATCCCCCCGAGTCATGTAAGTCATTCTCTCCTCCTCTCGTATCTCCATTTGATATCTGACATCCCGAACTTAGCTTTAATATCTAATTGACTATACAATAATAACAACCAAGCCTTATATCGCCAAGTTAGATTAGCCACATAGATTAATTGACACCATAATTTCCTTTCACGTATTGAGTCTGAATATAGACTGTTTACCTCTATCTCATTCTTAATATTTTGGTCCATAGTTTTTAGTACAAAGTGCCATTTCATGATCCGCGATTGACAATACTGAATTTTAATTGTATTATATATGAACTTGCACATCTTTTATTTTTAAAGTTTTTGGTAAGCTATAAACTTGTGCATGTCTAATTATTAGAAAACTTGGTGCAGGCCCTCGATTTGATCCGAGACAGAAATCTTCAGATGCTGACAGATTCTTGTTTGGAAGGACAGTTTTCTGACAATGATGGAACTGAGCTTGTACGCTTGGCATCTCGATGTTTACAGTATGAACCTAGAGAAAGGCCTAATCCTAAATCACTGGTGGCTGCTTTGGCGCCTCTTCAGAAAGAAACTGAGGTTGGCTCATTATTGTTATTATGTAGTTAGATTAAAAATTCCTGTTTGAAATATCGATTGCTTAGATCCTTTAGAGTTAAGTCATGGAAAAAATTAGATTGGTATTTGTTGAGACTTGAGAGTCTTGCATAAGAGATATAGTCTGAAAATATGTTTATTAGTAGGAGATATTCCTCACCTTACAAGCTGATTTTGTAGAGTTGATTTAGACCTAATTCAAATTTTTAAGATGATATAAGAGTTTATCCAAAATCCTTTAGGCCACCTGCAATGGTTACTCTGGTCACGCACCAGATGTCCTGTCTTGAGTGTGAGGGGTGTGTGTTGAGAGTTCCACATCGAATGAGATGTGATCTAAAAATATGTTTATGAGTAGGAGGTGTCCCTCACCTTCCAAGTTGGTTTTGTAAGGTTTAGTTGGTTCCAACTCAAATTTTAAGAGTATTTTCTATTAGATATATTTCCATATTTCCTATATTCACATTTTTTTGTATCTTTGCACTCATATGCAGGATGACATCATATTGTATTTAAGCAATTTTGGAAGTGCAACACTTGATTATCTTTGTTGTAACAAAATTTATCGATACTCATTTATTTCTAGGTTCCTTCACATATATTGATGGGTATACCACATAGCACCAGCTTTGCTTCATTATCACCACTTGGTGAAGCATGTTCAAGAAAGGACTTGACTGCCATACATGAAGTTCTGGATAATATTGGTTATAAAGATGATGAAGGAGTGGCTAATGAGGTTTTATATCTAAAAATCATATTTTAATGAATTTCTATATACTGTCTCAAATGTTTTTTTTGAAAAGATAGTAACTTTTGTATTCTGTTTTTCTGATATTGCAGTTATCATTCCAGATGTGGACTGACCAAATGCAGGACACATTAAATTGTAAGAAAAAAGGGGATGCTGCTTTCCGGCAGAAAGATTTTAGAGAAGCAATTGAGTGTTACACACAGGTAGAGTTCTTATGCATTTTGTTTCTAACATGCTGCTGATCAGTTAAATACATCTCACAATTAGATCTCTAGTCAATTTTAAAATAAAATTAAAAAAATTGTAGTGATCATATTCTATAGTCCTTGTTGATGTGAGGTTTTCATGATTATGAATAATGCTTTGATATTTAACTAGAAATCAAATGCGCATCAAAATGTTGTGTTGTCAAGACCAAAGTGTGCTTTGGATATCTTATCATGTAAGCACTACTATATAGGCTATTTTAACAATCAAAGAAGGATTGTGATTAAACTGTTTCTATTATAAGCTGTTTTCATACACTATTTTGGATGACTAATAAAAATAAGTTGAAAACTGTATGTGGAAATTGTTAGAATATAATAAAATATCGCAATTTATCTTCATATATTATATTGACTTAAATGCACTTTTGGTCCCTTATTATATCGGAGTATCCTTGTTTATCTCCTAAGATTATATTAGAGTATCCTAGTTTATCTCCTAAGATTATTTTTTTAGTTTCTAATCTTAGAGTACCTTATAAATAAGGATTCGTTTTTAGGCATTTGTATCAAGTCACTATCAAACTATTATCAATAATATTAAAAATTCTTATTATTTCTCTTATCCCAATTCCCAAACACTTACACTAGCGCTTTGGTTATAAGACAAGTTCAAATCAGTTGTAAATGATATTTTCCTAACGCAGCAACGTTATAAGTCGAATCTAAGAAAAGTCTATGGATGAATTATTTAGTTAACAATAGTTCATTGTGTTTATACGCAGTTCATTGATGTTGGAACAATGGTTTCTCCAACCGTCTACGCACGGCGCAGTTTGTGTTATCTCATAAGCGACATGGCTCAAGAAGCACTAAATGACGCAATGCAAGCACAAGTTATTTCGCCCGTATGGCACATTGCATCCTATCTTCAATCAGTTTCGCTTGCAGTAGCTGGAATGGAGAATGAAGCACAAGCAGCACTTAAAGAGGGCACAACACTCGAATCGAAGCGGAATGCAACTTCGAAACAGAAGTGAAGACTTTGTACAGAGACAAATACTTGTTGCTGATTGTGTCTTGCATGATGATGATGATGATGATGATTACACTTACAATATTTGATTATAAATTTCATTTAATAGATACACCCCCTCAAAGAAGTTGCATGTTCTTTTTTTTTTGAAGACTTTTTGAAGAAACAATGATTGGATGAATGGTTGGCAACACCCCTTCCCCCTTTTTGTTGGGTTGGCTAGGATGTTCATTTTAGTTATGATGATTTGATTTGATTGAGCATGAATCCAAATTTTATCAAAATTTTATTTTGAATTTATGAAAGGTTAAAAATATGTGAAGAGTGAATGTTTTTGTGTTGGAATTGGAATGTCAAACAAGAGGTGCCTTTTCTGATGTGCAAATCATTTACCATATGTTGTACTATGATAGTTTTAAGCATGCATCTCCACTTCAATTAAGTCATATGCTAGAATTTGCCAAAATAAGCCCTCATCATCTTAAGAAAACTGATGTTTAGTCATATTGACACTATCTTTTTTAGTATTAATTATTACTTGATCCATTTCATTTTAATTGCCGTTTTATTAAAATAAATGGTTTTGATTTATATGCTATTTTTAAAATTCAATGCAATATCAACTACTGTTATTTAAGGTTGTGTACATTTTAAGAGTTAGGTGGAAGAACCGGTTAATATTATAAGTTAGTTGAGTTATAAATAAATAATGATGTTAAAATTTAATGCTTCTGGGAGCATCTTATAAATTTAATTAAAATACACATTGTTACCCTAGTACGATGAGCCTTAGCTAAACACAATTTTGCATCAAGGACAATCATAGAATAAATTTTTTCTTAAAAAAACTAGATTTCACATAAAATTTGATCAGTTTATTTGGCAAAACCTCTTCTAACATATGGAAATCTTGTAATAATATAAGCACCTCTATAATCACCACAAACTAGTACTGAGAATGATCAAGGTTTTCAATGCTACACTTTAATTCACGTGGAACTAAAAAAAGGATAAAAGGAAAGGGAAACAACACAGCTGGTAGCCAAATACATAATTTAAGAGAATGAAAGGGATGCACCATAAAACGTGATTATGATATTATTGTCTGATTGATGACATTGGTAGTGGTGGAAAGTCAATTACGAAAGTTAATATCGTTTACACATTCTCAGCCTCTAGTCTATTGAACCGTTCCTTTATATTGAATTGAAGACACAAGGCTAAAAGAAAATCTTGACTCAGAATAATTTTCATGTACAAGATTGACCATGAATTTATGGATGATCCACGTTGCTGTCCATTTCACGAGATTCTGTCTTTGATCCAAAAAAATATTGTTTGACACTACTCTCTGCTGAACGTATCTTCCTTTTAATCTGCCAATAAGAAGTTAGACCATCAGATATTAGATAAATGAAAAAGAAAAAAACAATTTCCATTAGATGATATGAAAATATTTTTGTATTAACTTGCGACAGTAGCTTCTTATCCTAGTTGTTGTGGATCTCAACACTCAACACATCCCATATGTCGAAAGACTTGGCATCTGAAGTGTGGACAAGTGCGGATATCCCAAATAACAAATCAATCATAGGTTCACTTAGAAACTTGGCAGTCCTTACCTCTTAAGCTAGTTTGTGAGCCTATCCTAGATACGCTATTGGGCCACCTGTTGTTGTCCATGCTCTAAGTGTTCATGTCCAACGCGTGAAGGGATGTGTTAAGATCCTGCATCAACTAGGGAAATTATATGACCAAGACCAAAGTAATCCTTACAAGGTTTGGATAATCCTAGACCAAAGTAGTTAGTTCAATGTTACTTTAGAAGATGGACCAGTGGAGTACCATGAAGAGGTTTTAGAACCTTTTCAATTGTAAAGGATACGTATTTGTCAGGCATTTGAATTGCCTTGGGTTATAATTCACTGAAGAGGCTCCTAACTGGCCATATGTTATATACCTCACATGATTGGCCAGACAGAAATGCAAATCCAAGATGCATACTATGGTCTCTTTCTCTAGATCTAATTTTCATATATTTATAAAAGACAGACTAATGCTAATGCAGTTATATCACAATTTAGAAAATCCTTATAAATCTTTCTTTTGGTTCATTGACATTTTAAACGAAAAAATAGAATTGGTTGTCTAAGGGCATGAACTCTCATGACCACATGGTATAAAAAAAAACAAACAGAAAATACAAAGAATTCTAAAAGCATAGCTATTGTCGGGAATTTTTTCTCTGACCATTGACACCTCTACATTCCTCTACATTTCATCACATGAATATCGCGCTAAATGCCTTTGGCTGCTATCCAGCTCAGCAAACACAATTCCCATATTTCACATAGCATGCCATCAGCTCCCAAAGTCACCTTTTCCAAAATATGTCAAAAGCTTTCAATTTCTCAAAGAGTAATAGTTAAGTTAATGTGGACCAAATCCTACACATTCTTATTTCGCAGTGCAAATTCTAGGAGAAAAGTACGACAATATAATGAATTTAGGCCTGGACACTTCATCGGGCCAGCCTGAAACCTGACTAACCCAAGATGAAACATGAGTAAACGGCACAAATGTGATTGGGTGGCCAGCAAGCTTGGATTGTATTAAACAAATGTGTCGGAACATGAACCTGGCCAACCTAATAAGACTCGTGTTGCAACATTGTTTCTTAAAAAGAGAGCGGGTTGGTTAAAGGATTAAAAGGTTAAAAGTTTTAGAAATCCTAATCCTCTCACATTTCAGAAACCCTAACACCATCACTCATTCCCCGTGCCCCTTACAGCAGCCTCTCTCGTTTCAACCCTCGTCTTCATCAGTCATCATCATCTTCCATCAATCTCAATCAGTGAGCTTTCTTCCCATCTTAATCTCTCATTACTCTTTAAAGGCGTTATCATTCATAAATCTTTTCCTCTTTGACCTATTAGTCCTATAACTTACTTTGAGGTAAGTCGAATAACAACCCTTTAAACAACCAAACGGGTCAAAGCAAGTTTATAAAAAATATTGGCTCAAGCCATTGACAGGTAATAGGTTAGGTTTAGACTATTAAATTCAATTTAACGAAAGTCTAGTGGGACTTAGACTACTTCCACCCCAAAACCATTCAAACGTTAGAATCTGAATTTAGTTGTACTTTTAGCATTCATACAACAAAGTTATCAACATGAATCCAAATTGCATGTTGTAGTATAAGCACGCTGTAAATGATCTAAGCTATTAATTTGAGATCAGATGACTAAAATTACGCAATATCAAAATCATCTTCAAACAATCTCGGTCATTAATTTGAGATCAGACTGTTGAAATGCAACACAATAAATGCACCAAATCCAATGAACACCTGAGAATTCCCTTAGTAAAAAAAATTGAAAATTGAATGAGAAATGGCCTTCATTGAGTCAACAACATAACCTTAATTTCATACGCCGCTTAAACCAATAACCTCAATTGAGTTACTCAAAGAAAAAAAATAACCTTTATTGAGTTCAACAAGATAAACCCTAATTTCAAACTAAAATTCATGAAAGACAAGTAAGTAGCCCAAATGGTAGAACAAGTAGAAACAGAAAACCCATTTCGAAATAATTGAATATAAGAGTAGAAAAACGAAAAGCATGAAGTGGGTAAGATTAAAATATGTTGGTTTGAAAATAGAGAGAAAAAACTTACAGGGTCAAGAGCATTGGGTTGAGGGCCATAATCAGCGGTTAAGAGAAAATAGGAAGCGGTAATAGTTGCGACAATGGTTAACCTTTTCAGAAGCTTGTCGGTTTTTGGATTGATTAAACTCATGATTGATGATCCTTCACACACTCTATGAATATGAATGAATACGATCTTCACTTTACTTCACCCACTGCTCTTAGTTCTGATTTTTGTGTTTTGAGAAGGGGCGAACGAGGTGCTTGGTTGGGGTTCAAGAGTTACAGTTTTTTCTTACAATAGCCATTTTTTTCCCTTTAAAAAGTTTGGGTAGGTTTGTTACAAATTTTAAAATATATAAATATTAAGATAATCTAAATGCTGATTAAAAACAATAAGATGTTTTTAGTAGTTTTTCTAAATAAATATTTTTTGTAATTAATTTCTTGAAAAAAATAATGATTTTTGTTATGACAGATAAATACAAAATAATTTTTTTTATAATTCTCTAAATGATAATATCTAATATGAAAAGTCATTTATTTATTTATTTATTTATTATATAAAAAAAAGGTCCAACTAATTTTTGTTATGTCTTCTCATAAAATAATAATGATCAACTTCAATCTTGGTCTATATATAGAGAGAAGTTTGCATGATTCAATTCTTCATATGTGCATCCTTTTCATTATAAATTCTACTTTGGACAAAATATCCTCAAGACTAATATATAGTTCGCGTGGATAATTATTTTTCAACTTCTATCGGTAGTTCAACTTATAGTATCATTTGTGATTTTAAATGTAGATTCATTAAAAAAAAGTTATTATATACTTGACTTTTATTTTGCTTTTATGTTGAGCTGCAGATGTTAAAATTTAGCAACTACATGATTTTTATTTTAGTTGAATTTAAATTAGATGCAGTGATCAATTCATATTAAATTTGTATCATCAACGTTTTATTTTTATGTTTTAAGAAGGATAATTGGTGTGTCGAGTAACGAGTAACGGAGGCTAAGACTTAAAAATTATATGATTTTTATTTTACTTGAATTCAAATTAGACTCTTAAGTCAGAGCCCAATTAATTTAGAATTCACTTAAATTTGCATCTTCAAACTTTTTTCAAAAAGTTGTTTTTCTTTTATGTTTTTAGTTGAATTTTTATGGAGTAACAATTTCATTCAAGATTTATTTTAGTTTATGATGTAAGGGGGTGCTAATCCACCTTACTAAGTATCGCAAATTAATTTTACACTAGTTTCTTAAAATTTGTTTATTTTTAAAAAAATAATATTAACATCATGTAAAATAATTTTATTTGTAGAAAGATATTAAGAGAAAAAAAAAAGTATTTGTTATGTTTAGAGTTTATTCCATAAGTTTAAGAATGTAAAGTGACTTTCACGACCTTGAGTATTTGTCATTCACTATTTACATTATTTAATAAATACATAATTTGTATTTGTCTTATATCTTCACGTTTGTTTGTCGATCAAAATTTAAGGGAATTTGTTACGGCGAGTGATATTTCAAATATCCACTAGTATTTTATTGGCTTAATTGTACTTTTGGTCCCCCTATTATAGGTGTAAATTGATAGTAGTTCCCCTTTGTCCCCAGTTTTAGTCCCCAAACAGAATTTGATGCCAAATCATGATGAGTTGTCAATTTTTTAATGACGTGGCAAACGCTTACGTGGAATAAACTTATTATTATATTATTTTTTATTAAAAAATATAATTTTTATTTTCAAAAATCATTTTAATAATTGTAAAATATTTTTAAAAACATAATTGAATTGTTAATATTATATTAAATTGAAATGCATCTGCATAACCTTAAGAACCTTAACAATTTTCAAAAGCCCCAAATCTTTGAATCCAAATCATCCAAATGAATCTGCTGTTGTGATTAACAGGGTGCCTGAAATAGTCCCCGGTTGCAGCGCTGTTCCTTCCGGTAATGCTTCGAGCATTGTTGGAACACATGTGCATTTGGGTTTGGGAGAATGGTTCGTAGGGAGGGATGTCCTAAAGTTGTTTAAGGGAAATTATTTCTCGGGTAAAGTAACGGATTATGAGAAAGAATCTGGGTGGTATAGAGTTCTATATGAAGATGGTGATTCTGAAGATCTTGATTGGCAGGAGTTGAAGGAGGTTCTTCGTCCTTTGGATGTTACAATTTCGCTTAAGACATTGGCGCAGAGGGTTATTCGGAAAAGTAAGAAACCTATTCATAAATCTGGAAAGAACGATGACCATTCAGAAAATTGTCAGGATTTGGGACTTTAGGGTTCAAAGATTTGGAGCTTTTGATTTGGATGATTTGGGGCTTTTGAAAATTGTTAGGGTTTTTAAGGTTCTTGCATATGCATTTCAATTTAATATAATATTAACAATTCAATTATGTTTTTAAAATATATATAACTTTATCTAATAAATAAAATAGAATTACTTAGTTATCTATGATTTTTTTAAAAATTAAAATCATTTATTTAATATCGATGTATTTTTTAAAAATAAAATTATTTTATTATTTATTTGATTATTTTTATTAATTTATAATATTTAAAAGTATGATAAATTGATTTGCAAAAAATTATATGTAATTAATTAAAGGATAATTTTTTTTATTTAAATATAATATATACTATATAATATTACGATCACATGTGTATCAAATACATAATTATATAAAATAATTTTATTGTTTACCTCATCATATCAGTTAGGGTTGATATATTTTGTAATGAAGATATTATAAACTAAAAAAAATTAGGCTTAATTGTACTTTTAGTCTCTCTATTATAAGTGAAAATTGAAAGTAGTCCCCCCATTTTGTTTGTCCTCAATTTTAGTCCCCAAACAGAATTTGAGTCCAAATTATGATGAGTTGTCATTTTTTTAATGACGTATCAATAAAAGGGTGACGTGACAGACGTTTATGTGGAATAAATTTATTATTATATTACTTTTGATTAAAAAATATAATTTATATTTTAAAAATCATTATTATAATTGTGACAATATTTTTAAAAATATAATTTAATTATTAAAATTAAATTAAAAAAAAATACTTAAACTTTTCAACAAAAGAGGAAATCTCCATTTGACCTAAATTCAATTTCTCCACAACATGAAAAAGCTGGAAAAATGGGGGTTTGGATGTTGGAATCTCTCAGGAGGATGAGATGGAGGAAGAAGCTCCCGAGACAAGTAACTCAACTGAACTTAGTTTGGGAAGCCTTGGTGGGTCTAGGATTGGCTCAACCCCTAACCCATCAATTCCTAAATCAAATCCATTTGGTGGTTCATTTAATAACGTAGCAACAAGTTTATCAAGCCCACAATCAAATCTAGTTGTATTATCAATTCCCAACGGAGAATTGTTTCGACCAACGTCTTTTACATTCCCAAGTGGTTTTGCAGCTCCCACTGGTTTTTACGGTAGATTTGCTACAAGTAGTAATACTAGCGGATTTCCAAATGCTGCTGTGGGTGGAGGGTTTGCTGGTAGAACATCAACAGTTGGAGGGTTTGCTACTATAGCATCCACATGTGGAGGATTTGCAAGTGTTACATCAACGGGTAGTGGATTTTCCGGATTCGCTTCTCCTGTTGGTGGATTTGCCGGTGCTGCTACTCCGAGTGGTGGTGATGATTGAAGCTTCTTCAGGCTGTGGAGAAATTGAATTTAGGTCAAATGGAGATTTCCTCTTTTGTTGAAAAGTTTAAGTGTTTTTTCTTTTAATTTAATTTTAATAATTAAATTGTATTTTTAAAAATATTGTCACAATTATAATAATGATTTTTAAAAATATAAATTATATTTTTTAATCAAAATTAATATAATAATGAGTTTATTCCACGTAAGCGTCTGTCATGTCACCCTTTTATTGACATGTCATTAAAAAAATAAATTTGGACTCAAATTCTGTTTGGAGGCTATAAATGGAGACAAACAAAATGAGGAGACTACTTTTAATTTTCACCTATAATAGGGGGACAAAAAGTGTAATTAAATAAAAAAAAAAAAAAAAATTATTACTTCGTGGGTGTATATTAGGAAAAAGAGACCAGCTAATATATATTTCTACAAGGAAGAAACGAGTGACGAGGACTAATGTTGAATGGGCCTGATATGGGTAAATGTGGCCTATGAAAACTCGTTAGGCCCATACCCATGGTTCAGCCTTATAAGCCACTTTCATCAGAAAACCCTTAACCCTTGGAATCGATTTTGCAGCCGCGCCCCAATCTCGCTTCTCACTTCTTCCCCCCGCGAGCCACACAAAATGGTTCTCTTTCTCTCGTTGTTATTGATTTGTTGAATTTTCCGTTTATTATGTCAATTGAATATTGATGTGTTCGTTGTTTGTGTAATGTTGTTTTACAGACTAAGAGAACCAAGAAGGCCGGTATTGTTGGCAAATACGGTACGTTTTATCATACTTTTACTCTTTCAACATTTTAGGGTTTTTTCATTTTTGTATTAAATTGCTTATGCTTCTTGTTGTGGTTATTTTTTTAGATCTATTTCTCAAATATTCAAAGCTTTGATTATCAGATAGACATATTTTTTATTCAACTCAGTACTGTGTTATAATTGGTTCTTAATTAAAATCTTAGTGAGTTATGATCCGTATATACTTTCAATTAAGGTTTAGTTTGGATTAACTACTTATTTTCATGTCTTTGTCAGATAGGTTTAGTATAAACGTTGATCTTTAAATAAAGAGGTTTTACGTCTGTATAAGATGGAGGAAGATCTTGTGTAAAAATTGAGGAATCGAAGTCAAGTTTAGTGTGTCTTTGTTGCAACTTATTTTTATAAAAAAATTTGTAATAACTTTTAAATGTTTAATTTTATTTGTTACATCTGTACTAAAAGTATGAAAAAAAAAATCTAAAAGCTGAATTATTGAAAAACTGTTTTAGTAATAATTAAAAAAACCAATTTTTATAACTGAAAACATGTGATTTTTTCTCAGACAGACATGCACTCATAGCTTCGTATTTTCTTAAAAATCACTAAAAGATAATTCTAAATTATAGAATACCTAAATCACTAATTTTTTAATTTATAACACATGCACAACTTTAATGGGAAGCTGATTTTTGTTAAATAATCATGAATATATTGCCGATATATTTATTTAGTATTGTTGATAAGTGCCTGTTCAGATATAAAAATATGTTTTTGAATCAATGTACAGCTCGTTTACTTTGAAAGAGTGATTTGTTGCATTTATGTTATTTTCTGCGTTGTAAATGGGGTTAACTTTATTATGCTTTCAAAATTCAGGCACACGATATGGTGCCAGTTTAAGGAAGCAAATTAAGAAGATGGAAGTCAGTCAGCACAGTAAATTCTTCTGCGAGTTCTGTGGAAAGGTATTCTTTTTATCTTTGAGATGATTTTATTGATCCAGGTTGACTGTGGCCTAAGATCTCTTGTTAACTATTTGTTGTCAATACAGTATGCTGTTAAGAGGAAGGCTGTTGGTATCTGGGGCTGCAAAGATTGTGGAAAGGTGAAAGCTGGTGGTGCATACACATTGAAGTAAGATTGTTTCTCTGAAATCTGTTTTTTTCCACTTGATTATCTTGTGTCTATGAAGCTTAATGTTTTTATTTGTTTGAATGACAGTACTGCCAGTGCTGTAACTGTGCGAAGCACCATCCGAAGGCTGAGGGAGCAGACCGAGAGTTAGATAACCAGTTTACATTATTCTCATTTTGTTTTCTAAGTCATTGCAGAAACTTTTGTACTTCTTAAATATTATTATATTTGATTTGGTGGATAGTTGACGAAGAACAGAATTTTGCAAGGTTTTTGTCAAGTGTATCAGTGATGCTTCTTTAGATTATTGAATGCTATCTAATTTTGTGGTTTTGATTCATCAAATAGTGAATGAATTGATTTGTCTTCTTTTTCCTTTTAATTTGATAATTGTTATGAAATGTGCGGAAGAAACATAGACGGCAGCAGAACTAGGCATACTGCCTATCGAAGTAGGTTATTAAATGTTATGAAATAGTTATGGGTTACATAGACAGCAGCAGAACTAGGCCTACCAAAGTCGGTTATTATTAGTTTGTGCCCAGAAATTCGTATATGTAATCCGAAGCGTGTATGAATGACCCTCTTATATATGCTATTTTGGGTGTTTAGTTTGGTTAAGTTGGCTCATAATTGGTAGTTGATGGCCAGGTATCAATCACGTAGTTCAGCCATTGTTCTGTTCACGTCCTATTTGATGCATATTTTTTTTGCACAGCCTTGACAGTACCTAGGCATTTTTGTTAAATGCTCTTTCCTACATTTGAGAAAAATCAGAAGGATGCATTATGCATAAGCATATGCCCCGAATCCTACTCACCGAAAACTTATTGTCAAAAGGATTTAGGATTTAATGTTTTTAAAATTAAATATATAATTTTTTTTAATTTAATATTATTTCAACAATATTAAATCAGAAAAATAACTAATATGTTATGTAAATTATATTAATATTAATTTAGTAATGTCAAGGTAAAATTTAGAAAATTTATTTTAAATTTTATATTAAAACTTGCTTTAAATTTATAAATAGTGCTTGCATTAGAATTAAATAATACTAAGAAAATATTGCTTATTTGTCATATTTTGAATAGAGTTTTTAAATCTAAACAAAATATCTCTTTAAGAGATAGTGAAGAAAAAAAAATCTAACTTGTCTTATTTTTAAATGTTGTAAAAAAATAAAGTGTATAGGTTTTATGAACTGAATGCGAATGCGATTATAAAATCAAATAATGTTGGCCTCTATGAAAATAAATTCTCTTTCAAATCAAAAAAATAATGGGGGCAACGAACCAAGTCACGTTCCTATGATAAGAAACACTGAAAGCAGCAAATAAGGTGAAACATGAACTCGAAGAAGTAAGAGGTAGAGTTACTAAAGATTATAAACATGAACTCGAAGAAGTAAGAGGTAGAGTTACTAAAGATTATAACTATGTATATTCGACCTATACTTTAGAAGAGAATACTGCAAATCTTAAATAAGCTTTGTCATCGTTGGATGTAGATTTATGGCAAGAAGCTATAAATGATGAAATGAATTTTCTAGAGTTTAACATGACATGACACTTAGTAAACTTGCCTCATAGTTGCAACTTAATACGTTGTAAATAGATTTTGAAAAAGAAACTAAAATCCGATGAAATTGTAAATAGATTTTGAAAAAGAAACTAAAATCCGATGAAACTGTTGATAAATACAAGGATCGCCATGTAGCCAAAGTTTTTAGACAAACATAAAATATAGGTTTCTTTTACACTTTTTCATCAGTCACTAGAATAACATTTATTAGTGTACTCATTTCACTTGCAGTTATTCATAATTTGGTGATACACCAAATATATGTCAAAACAACTTTTTTAAATGGTGACTTGTAAGAAGAAATCTATATGGAACAACCTGAAGGTTTTGTAATTCATGGACAAGAAGATAAGGTGTATAAGTTAGATAAATGTCTGTAAAGTCTTAAACAAGCTCTTAAGCAATGACATTAGAAATTTGATAATTTAATTATATCGAATGAGTTTAAAGTGAATAAAAGTGACAAATGGATTTACTACAAATATGAAAATGACATTTGCACTATCCTATGTCTCTATGTAGATGACTTACTCATATTTGGTTCAAACATTCATGTTGTAAATATTGTGAAATCATTGTTGTGTAACAACTTTGATATAAAAGACCTCATAGAAGCGAGTGTAATCCTTGGAATCAAGATTACTAGGTCAAAAAAGAGAATTTCTTTGGATTAGTCTCACTATGTTGAAAAGATCTTAAACAAATACAAATACTTTGATTGTAAACCTGTTTGCACACCATATGATCTAAGTGTGTAACTTTTCAAGAACATTGGTGAATGTGTTAGACAAATTGAATACGCGAGCATAATTGACAACATCAAATATGCCATTGACTATACTAGACTTGACATTGTCTACGTCGTTGGACTATTATGTAGCTTTACCAGTAGATCTAGTATGAAGTATTGGCACACTATCGAAAAAGTCACAATATACCTAAAAAGGACTATGAGTCTCATATTACATTATCAAAAATTTTATGTTGTCATTGAAGGATACAATGATGCTGATTGGAACATATTATCAAATGACTCCAAAGTAACCAAGAACAAACAATATTGGCTCAGTCCACTACGAAATGTGAAATGATTGCACTAGCTATTACTAGTGAATAAGCGAGCTGATTGAGATGCTTGCTAGTTGAGATCCCTTTATGGGATAAACCTACTTCAGTTGTGTTGATCTACTGCAATAATAATGCGACTATTGCAAATATTGAGAATCATTATTATAACGATAAGAGACGACAAATACGTCGTAAGCACAATAATGTTAGAGAGTTACTTCTAAAAGAGCTATTATAGTGTATCATGTATGTACTGATGATAATTTAGCGGATCTTTTGACGAAATGATTAACTAGAGAGAAAATCCTAAATACATCCAAAATGATAGGACTAATACCTATAGAGTCGCTCAAAATGGTAACCCGACCTAAAAGACTGGAGATCCCACAAATTAAGTTCAATAAGTAATACCAAGTTGTGAAGTGATATGAGATGAACATGCTATTATACATATGATAAGCATGATTCCTGAACCAATGATATAATGATGTAATAGAAATTTTTAATGAGATCTATACTCTATGTGGAGTGGAGTACCTAGCTATAGGAGTGCTCTTGATAAGCTTACTTATGTGAATGTGGAAGTAGGGCCACTTCCTATGGAATTTTGAGGTAAAATTCCTAGAGTGTTCACTATACTATGATAGATGTGCATGACCGTCAATGCACCGGCTTTTGAGAATATACCATATGAAAAGGTTGTGCACGTGTTTGATGTTAGAGATAGAGTTCAAGAGTACGAGTCACTCTTGTTGAATCTGAATCTCAGTTACTATACAAAGGTTCAAGTCAAGAGACACGTGTACTTATGCACAATCTTATAGAAACGTTTAACGCTACTTCATAAACAATTTTTTAAATTCAAGTGGGGGATTGTTGAAACATAAAGTATGTTATTGTATAAATTTAAAAATTGTTGAAGTTCTACATTGGAAAACTCTCTTATTTGGAGTAGTTTTCAACTCTATAAACACTAAAGTCCCACATTGAAAAAAAAAACATATACGAGTTTGCTTCCATCACTATATAACTAGTTTCAAACTCTTGTGATAAGAACACCAAAGTTGAATGTATTTCTCAACTTTCTCTTTTCTCCCTTTTCTATTTTGCTCGACTTATTTTTGAGCCATGTCTCCCCTTTCTATATGCCCCTTCGATATTTATGAGCGGTTTTGTATCATTGTCTCTTTAATTTTTGGAGCAGTTGTTATGTCGTATTTCTGTCGATTTTTTAGTGGTTCTAATACCACTATGAACGTTTTTTGAGTTGAAGTCTTTTAAAATGGTTTTTTTTTGTCATAGTCTTTTAGAGTGATTTTTTGTGTTCATTTTGATTTATGAATGATCAGAGTATCATATTGCGGGTGACTTTAATCGTCATATTGAAAGTGACTTTAAACGCCATATTAAAGGTCAAATTCAAGAATGGTTTTCTATAGGGTAGTGGAATACATTACACTGAATTTAAACTGTTTTATCTTGGGGACTTCGTGGTTGATAGTCTGCGTTGCACAATATGAGCAATGCTGCGAAACGTCTTAAAGAGAACGACTTAGTCCGCGAATCAACCCAGTAATATCTTTAGTGACATTAATTTATTTGAAACAATTTTTTGAAACTCAATAGTAACAATATAAATATTCGATCATACTAAAAATATTATTCAAATACTATTAGTAACCCTATTCAATCTTGTAAATATTTGTTTGTATTTTTTTTAAACTATTTTTATTAATTTTAATGAATTAATATTTTATTAAATTTTTTTTACGTTATTTTAATCAAAGAAAACTTAGAAGAAAGGAAGCACAATGTTGCCCTTTGGGCAATCTCCTTTTCAAAATCCAAAGGTGGACATCCATTGAATATGGGTATGTTTAGTTGTCAAATCATAAAAGAAACGAGTCTATAATTTATAAAATCTAATTTGAACAATTTTTGTATTTATTTAGGTTTTGGTAGGTCATATGAGTGATATACTTTTAATTTTTTTTATTGAATTATTTAAATAATTTAATTTTTTATTTAATTTATTCTTAAATTCATTTTTTCTAAGAAAAAAATATATAAGACTTTTAATATTTAAGTGTATTTTTAATGAACAACTTATTTATAAAAGCGATTTATCTTATAACATACAAAATTTTATACCTAAGATTTTAAATGAAAGAGTCACATTTTATTTATAGTTGTTTTTTTTCCACTAGCAATTAACCACTATATAGTACGTAATACACTTTATAAAGTTTGGATACCTATATCTATCAAATACATATTCAATATCAATACTTCGGTGATACATATTATAAAAATATTCAAATTATTATTTTTAAAAAATTAATTTATCTGATATTTTTGAAATACTTCAAAATTATTCATGGATACATATTCTATGAAAATTAATAAAATAAAGAAGACATGACAAATGTTTTGGGATATCAACAAAGTTCTAATGATCTATTTTAAGATGTTGTTACTCTTTTTAAATTGAAAAGTGATCATTTAATAAACGAGATTTTAAAACTATTTTTTTATGTATGAAACAATTAAAAATATTTTTAAATTGTTAATTATTGAATATCACAAATGTTTTTTATTTAATAATTTAAAGGTGATCCACAGTTAATGTAATATTACATTGAGAATCAATCACATGTTGACAATATAATAAATGAAAAAAATATAAAAAGAAGCTATGCATATGTTTAATGAATCGACAAATTATAATTTTGTGTGTATAAAATTATTTTAAACACAATGAATCACCTTTAATCTCTTTATTTAAATATATTAATGATATTTCTATTAATAACTTAACACATGAATGAAATATGTTATAAAAATTATAATCATATATTAAATTTATAAAAAATGTCAATATATCATTCTTTATAAAAAATAAAATAATATATATATATATATAATTTTGATAATAAATTTTTTGTTAAGGCGTCTACGCCGTATAGCATGCTAACTTATAAAAATTGCTACAACCCACCCTGCACATCAAGTTGGTCCAATGGAATAAGTCTGAGTTGATTTTGGTCGATCATAAATCCAACCTCTTACTTACCGGTGTCGACAGTATGATATATTGGTATTTAATTTAGAAAGTATGACAGAAGAGAATGGTATATATTTTTCTAAAATTGGGTTTTATTTAAAAAAGTCATGGAATTTGCGAGGCATATCCGAAACGTGTAAAAACATGCTTCACTCACACACTAAAGTCTAAACCATTTACTACTAGATATTTTTAAACTACACCAACCAACTTTTTAACTAACTCAACTCACACTCCCTCCTCCACCATTGTTATTTCCAACATTCTCATTCCCTCTTCATCTCAATGTTCCATACTAAAAACCAAACTAAACCAACCAAAACCCCAAACCTAACTTCCCAATTCACCCCCCATAAATTCTACTCACACCTCATCCATCTCCCATCACACAAACCCTCAAAATCAAAATTCACACTCACAACAACAACATGTTCCTCCTCAACACCTCCCCCAATCAAAACCCTAATCTCAATCCTCCGTACAATTCCCGATTGGGCCGATACGGTCCAAGAACGAGGAATGCAAAAGAATCGAACTCTCTACAACCACACGAATTGGGTCCATCACCGTTCCTCACTCCGTCACGTGCGTCACTTTTTCTCTAGCTTCTCCTCACGTGTCATTCTCTCTCTTGTTCCTCCCGTTCTCTTTTTCACTTCCTTCGCCGCCGTTATCGCTGCTTATAACTCCGCCGTGCTTCTTCATTTCTTCCCGGAGTTTTTTCCTGTTCTTAAGGCTTCTTCGCTTCCTTATCAGCTAACTGCACCTGCGCTTGCGCTGCTGCTGGTTTTTAGGACGGAGGCTTCTTATGCTAGATTTGTTGAAGGGAAGAAAGCTTGGACTATGGTTGTTGCTGCTGCTCATGATTTTGCTAGATTGGTTATGGCTGTTGTTGATACTCGTACTTCTAATGATTTTAAAGTCAAGGACGCGCTTTTGAAATATATCATTGCTTTTCCTATTGTGTTGAAGGTAATCTTCATGTTGTGCACATGCACCAGACAACACACTCACACATGTACATCTATAATAATAATAATAATTGAGTAAACAACTATTTAGGATCTTTAACTTATGACAATTTGAGACATCAACTTTACGAAATATCAAGTTGCTTCCTAAAAGTTTTTAAACATAAGTCAAAATGCTCCTTGAATTTTTTAATCCGTAAGAAAAAAGCTCCCCTAAAAAGCAGTTTCATATTTTTGTAAATACGGGGTCCCAAGTTGTTAGAAACTTACTATTTCAGGACCCAAAATGATAGTTTATGCAATAATAATTTAAGAAAATAGTCGTGATTGAATATAACTACGTGTGAAGTTTCGTGTATGGGTTTGGACACCAACATATATGTTGGTGCATAAGTGTCATACATTGGACATAACTTTAATTTGAAGTGTTGATGCTAAGTAGTTAGAGGTTTCTCAACAAGTGTTTTTGGAGGAAAAAGTTGCATTAGTTATAAGCATTCTTTTAATTTGTGGTTAAACTTGTGATTCTTGATATATTGCAAAAAATTGCGGTGTGAAACTAATCCCAATTGCTTTATGGAATTTACGGTTGCAGAGATATAAAAAATCTTGATGTTGTGGTCCAAATTGTTGTAAACTAAAGACCTTTTTTTTAATAAGTGAACTAAATACTTAGGGGAGCAACTTTCTCCATTCCCAATCTTACTTCGGATGTATACGTTTTGTGCCGTCAGGAAGTTCACTTTTGAAGATGTGCGGTTTATAAGAAATAGAGAGGGAGTGAGAAGTCCGCCCCAAAACTTGAAGTATTGCAACTTAGAAGTTAATTCAAATTGGGTGTAAGTTGTGCATGGTTGGATTATTAGTTACTTGAGGTCAAAATAGTTCAATGGTTATTGGGTTTGGGTATTCAATTTTGGTTTTTATAATGGGAGAGTTTTTTAGTTATTGAGGTTTGGAATGTTGGTTACTTAAGTACATGTTCAATACTTCAAGTTTTTAGTTTTTTAGTTATTCAATTTAGCTGTGTATGTGTAGGGCTGAGTTTTTAGTTGCTTAAGGTCAGGCTAGTTCAATTTTTGTTGGGTTTTCCTTTTTCCAATGATATAGCAAAAAAGGGTGTTGTGTGCAAGGTTCGTTCGAGTTGTTTTGAGCAAGTTTTTTTGCGTTGGTAGATGTAGTTGATGGGTGAAACTCACCATTTGAATAATTTGAATGCAGTGTCATGCGTTGTCTGGTTCAGACGTTGAGAGAGATCTTCAACATTTGCTAGAAGTAGAAGATATAGCATTGATCATGAATTCGAAACATCGACCTCGTTGCATTATTCAGTTTATATCGCAGAGCATTCGGCTACTAAAATTGGATGATTCCAGAAGAAGTGTACTGGTAAGAACACTTGTTCGAATTGTTGTATTTTAGCACATTGAATTTAGGTAACATTGTTTCTGAAAACAACACTTCAATTCCTAAAAATGTAAATTTATTTGTCTTCTAGGTAATTAGGTGGAAAAGGGTTAGATACAAATATATTAATACGATACTTCACTCTATTAATTCTTTGTTTGCAAAACATTTCCCTAATTGCGGTACAGGATTCAAAGATCACATGTTTCCACGAAGGAATTGGCATATGTGAACAGCTTATGGGTATTCCGATTCCGTTATCATATACTCGCTTGACTTCAAGGTTTCTTGTCCTATGGCACCTAACACTCCCTATCATACTTTGGGATGATTGTCACTGGATTGTGGTTCCAGCTACCTTTATCAGTGCTGCCTCTCTGTTCTGCATTGAAGAAGTATGTTCCTCACCTTACTTCACTCCCAAACTATTTAAATATACTTAACATAACCTGGACCTTAAGATATTACACATTTACCAGTGGTTTATTTTATTCTGAGTAATTTCATTAAGCGAAAAACATTAAGTTGACAAACAAAAAATGTTGAAAAATAGGTGAGAATGACAGTGACAATGCTTTTTAGTTCAGCAGTTAGATTTCTGGCTATCTAATTGAAAAAATGTGAAAAATGATTGCTGCAGGTTGGAGTCCTCATAGAGGATCCATTTCCAATGCTTGCACTTAATGATCTCTGCCGAAAGGCGCAGACAGACATCGAAGAAGCAATTGCAACCGAAAATGTGATTCACGCGCACCTCGTTGCAAAGCGAAACTACCACTCTAAAGAGCCTTCACCAAATGGCAGGCCCAACTCCTAAATGGAAGCGAATTTTGTTATGAATTTCTTCTTCAGCTTTTGCTTATGAGGTGGCTAAGTATGTAGTGCTTGTTTAGTCACATTAATTGTGGTTAGGAATTATATCATGTAATTAATCACGATATTTGTGCTACACTTGCACCTGCTCAACAATTTCTCTAGGAAATTGCCTAAAATCCGTCGCTAGCACTTTTAGGCGTATATTCTGCTAATATTGCTCTGTATATATCATAAATTCATAATCATGTAAATATAAACTCATCAATTGAGACCTTCATTTTGATGGTTTATCAATGTAAATTTAGTTAAGAGTGCATGTTTAAACAGGCTTCGGCTTTTTTGAACTGCTGTCTCAAATTTTGTTTTACTATAATTGTTTGTTGTGTAAAAGAGCTCTTAATTTGGAAAGGTTGCGTATACTGTACACGAATTTGTAATTGCTGTAATAGTCACTGGAGCGATGATCTCCCTCCGGTGCTAAGGCCGAATCTCTTGATGACTTCGTTATGACATGCCCTACCCTGTAACGTCCCAATCTGCTTTCAGAATCATTGGTAGTTCTACGATTTTCAAATGGAACCAGAAAATAGTCATAATATTTTTGCAGAGAAAAAATGTTAAAAGCTTCTATAAATCAGTACTTTATTTTATGACAAAGGAAAATACACCTAAGCTTTTTTTACCATACGATATATGGTCAACACAAGTCTGGAAAAAAATTGAAACTATATTGTCTGAGCCCAGGTTCGAACTGGGGACCTCTAGTGTGTGAGACTAGCGTGATAACCAACTACACCACCCAGACAGATGGTGATGTAGGCATTCATTACATATATATTATAAACGTCTTGAAGGGCAATTTTACATTGAACTCAATAGCAATATATTTCTAAGCAGCACCAAATGAACTCTAAGATAACTCCCATCTATGTTTCATTTGATCCATAAAATATGAAGTTTGTTTGGGTATAAGGACATCTTAGCATCTAAAGATTTGACTTGATCATAATTTTGGGATGAGTAGTTATAAGGTTGAGTTTAGTCCATTTCAATTATTTTTTATTGTACAACTCACTCTTAATTGTTTTATTTGATTATGAACATTTTATTTTATTAATAAAATATTGTATATATGAAATTTATGTTTGTTTAGTAGTGATGATATTTTATTGTAACATTAAAATTTTGAGTTTGAATAAATAATATTCTATATATTTACAGTATTAATTTCTTTTATATAATTACTTTATTACAACTGTTAAATTATTAATTATTTTAAAAATTAATAAATGTGTATAGTAAATATAAAACTATTATACACTAATTACAATCATTTAATCATTTATGGTGCATGACATCAGAACCAAGTTTTATTTTATTCTTATGTATTAGTTTCTGCTCAGTGCTCACTAGTGTAGTCATTATCAATGTTTTATTTATTTATTTAATAAAAAGAGTAAAAGGGATGTGAGGGAAGAAACTATAATCTAATGGATTAGTTTTGCGTGTTCTTCTCTTCTCATCTATTCTGTTGCAGTGCGCTTTTCACACGAATCCCTAATTGTGCGCATGTGAGTTTGCCTCTTTTCTTTTTCCCTCCCACCATTTCATTCTCCTTGATTCTTCGCAATTTACTTTCAAGTTTTAAACATTTTATTCCTAAAAATAAATTTCAGTGCCCTTTGTGGTTTTGGATCTAAATTTGCAACGGTTGCTTTCAATTACATGAAATCAAATTGGGAAAAGAAAGTCAAAATCTAGGTTTAAGAAAATGTAGCTGCAATTTTTTGGGTGGGTGTAAATATTGATTCTTTGTGGAAAAGCTTTACTAGAAATAATTAAGCTTGTGATTATAGTTTTGAGGTTTTGTTCAGCTTTGTTTTTATTTTTTTTTATTTGTTGGTAATTGAATTCAATCTTATTGTGTTTTGCTTGTGGGTTTTAGATGTAACATGGACATTGTTTTTCACTCCTTAAATAGGATGAAAAGTTTAATGCTCGAAGCTAAACAGTATTTTGTTTCACCTATTTGGGATGTTTGGTTGTGTTGTGTGTTTTGAATTGCGAAATGGAATAAAATTGTCTTTGTAGATGTTGGTCTATAGATAAAGGGATCAGCTTTTATTTAATATCAATATATCATGCTTATGCCAAACATAGTAAATTCCAAGGAGAAATAGATGAATTTTCTTTAAGGAAGAAAATTAGAAGCTATGTACATCTCTAGGACGATATTTAGCTCTTCAAAATGTTAAGTAAGTGGTGGTAAGGTTGCACATTATTCAGTCTGCAGCCTGTGTAGTGAGGCTTGTTTTGAGCTGATTGATTTGAATATTAAAGACCAAGTCATATGATTATGCTATGTCTTGATGAGAATATCAAACCTTAAAAATGTATGAACCATGTCACGCAAATGTGATAAATCATATTTTTATGACAAGATCATTTATTATGTGTCAGAATTTCTGTTTGGGGACATAATAGCTAGATGCTTGTCATTCAATGTACTCTAATGAATCGAAAGTGCAATTGAAATGATGATTTGATGTGGGCTTTATTGACTTGTACTTTTTCTTTTCAGGTCCTCTGAACTAAGACCAATGGAGCATTTAGATGATGGTGAGGCATCATCAAATAATGTTGATGAAGTAGAAGTCACTAATACTCCTCTGATTTGTGGCCTTCCAGATGATATTTCTCTTTTGTGCCTTGCTAGAGTTCCTAGAAAATATCATTCAGTCCTAAAGGCTGTCTCCAAAAGATGGAGGGACTTAGTTTGCAGTGAAGAGTGGCTTTTTTATCGCAGAAAGCATAAACTCGATGAGACATGGATCTATGCTTTGTGCAGGGACAAATTTGATCATATTTGCTGTTACATTTTGGATACAACCTCCTCAAGAAAATCTTGGAAGCTCATTCACGGGCTTCCACCTCACATCATGAAAAGGAAAGGCATGGGTTTTGAAGCTTTGGGAAACAAGCTCTTCTTATTGGGTGGTTGTGGCTGGTCTGAAGATGCTACTGATGAGGTTTATTCATACAATGCTTCCTCGAACTCTTGGGTTGAAGCTGCTTACTTGTCAACTGCTAGGTAAATACCCTTATGGCTATTCCTATAGAAAGCTAAGGGCCTGTTTACTTGTAGTGTTTTCCGTTTCCATTTCTACTAAATTACTAATAATATAAACATTAAAAAACGTATTATGGAAGTTTTTGAAAATGCAATCTAAAAATAGATTCAGTATTTTTTTAAAATTCTGAAAATTTCCAAAATATTGTTTTTAGGGTTTTTTGGAGATGAATTTTCTCTAGTTATCCCATTTTATCTCTATCACAATTTAAAAGAAAAATTCATAAACTAAATGTCATTCCAGCTACCACCCACATACATACAAAGTAAAAATGTTGGGAGAAAGTAAACTGGCTATAAGTTAGTTAATGTTGGATGAAATAAGGAGTTTTTGGAATAGATTATAGGTAGAGTTCTTACATTTACGTACTTGAACTTTGAGGAATTTTTTTATACCTTAAAACCAGAAACAAAGCCACAAACTTAGTATTGTACATGGAAGAAATATTTGGATCCACAAATTTTTATCGCAAATGAAAATTGAAAATATGGGAGTGAGAATATGGAGGAAGGAAAATTATGACTGTATCTTAACTTGTATTTTGTCAAGTACCTTGTCAACTTCATGGAGCTTGTGAGTTGAAGCTTTTATTAATAATAGAATCACCTGCAGATGCATAAGACGTAGGTTTTATACATAATCTAGTATTCTAGTATTTTAGTATTTGATCTTTCACATGCTTGTGTATTTGACTTTGCAAATTTGCATTAAATGCAGAACTATTAGTTCACAAATGTCTTTCTGTTGTAATTAATGTTTCCCCGACACTTTCTACATAATCTCTTAAGAAGCTTGCAAGGAATGTGGAAGTTTTGTTTTATGTGTTTACCTATTTAATCAATAACTACTTTGGCCCCATGCTCTCATGAAATTATAGTTAAAAAATGTTCTCTATGTATTTTGTTGTCAATTATCATCTTTTAAAAGTTAAAATTACGTTATATCTTTATTTGTCATTACCCTCTACTGCAATGTAAGAATCACAATTTTCCTTCCCAAAAAACTTTCAGGTGCCACTTTGCTTGTGAAGTAATGGACGAAAAACTCTATGCAATTGGTGGCATAGGTTCAAATTCAAGTGATCCTCATTCATGGGATACTTTTGATCCTTTCACAAATAGTTGGACATCTCACAGAGACCCTAACATTGTTCCTGAAATCGAAGATTCGGTAGTTATGGACGGCAAGATATATATCCGATGCGGCAAATCTCCTGTAACACCTCACGTGTACGCCGTTGTATACGAACCATCAAGTGGAACATGGCAGCATGCAGATGCCGACATGGTTTTGGGTTGGAGAGGTCCTGCAGTTGTTGTCGACGGAATCCTTTTCGTTTTGGATCAAAGTATGGGTACTAGGTTAACGATGTGGCATAAAGAGCGACGTGAGTGGATACCCGTTGGAAAGTTGTCACCATTGCTTACAAGACCACCATGCCAACTTGTTGCAGTTGGTAAAAGCATTTATGTTATTGGGAAAGGGCTTAGTACTGTGGTTGTTGATGTTGGTGATGTGGGAAATATGGGAAGGGTGATGATGGGTTCTTCTATACCCAAATTAGTCTCTGATTACAATGTAATTAGTTGTAAATGCTTGTTAATTTAAAGAGTAAATCACTTTTAAAAGTGTTGAGATACATGTGTTATTGTTGCATAGTTTTTTGTTTTTGTATAATGACTGTATTAAGGTTTGAACTCATATGATGAACTTGTTGAAAACTATCCAAATTCACACCATTAGTGATCACGTGTCTCATGTAAATTTGCTACCTTATACAATTTGAGTAACTTTTTGATATAGCATTTGATTGATTTTTATTATGAACATAGACTTGGGGAAGTCCAACTTGATTGTTCACAATTCACACATTCTTTTTCACATTATTTGATTCTTTCAATTTTCTTACACCAATTTTGATTGGAAAAAAATTTAAGAAAGAATATATTAAAAAATGTTTCTCATTTGTAGTGTACATTTAAAAAAATGCTGTGTTGACTAATTTAACATTGAAGAATGAAACTGTGATAAACATATTACTAAACAATGTGTTGTTAACAAAACAAAAGTTCCTTTCTTTCTTCCACTTTGTGATTATTGTTGAACAAAGTTACCTTGTGATTTTTTTTTAAAACTAAAAAATTATTTGTGATTATTATAACATTATAATCTTTTCAAAACCATAATAATAATAATAATAATAATAATAATAATAATATTAATAACTGGCTATTATATAAAAAAACTATTTAAATAATGGTGTTATATAAGAAGATTCTATAAATATTTGTGTATTTAGATTTATTCTTGCCGCAAAAAGGTTCCATTTCCATACCATAAAATAAAATAGCGCACATTTGTTGCATCTCTAATACAATTTAAATTTTATTGATATGACATAATCCTTACTTAAAATTAGATCAATATAAAGTCATTTTGTTGATACTGAGCTAATCAATTAGCCGATAGTAATCTTGAAAACTAAGGAAATAAACTATATTAGTCCTAAATTAAATAGGTTAACTATAAGCAAGAAGGAGGATTCTGTGGGCCATAAGAAACACCATTAACAAAGGAACATTCATTTCTTAGTCTTCCTTGACCACTAGAAGGCCACAAATTAATATTATCTACTGTAATGCTTTGGCATGGTTTCTTTTCACTGCAATTGATACTCACTGCCACTTCTCCATTTCCACTTCCTCGAATGTGTTTGTATGACACATTGCTTATTTGTACATTTGAACCCCCCTAGACAAAATTATTGGCACACATTAAATTAAATTATGGTACATAAACTAGCATTGATCATCAATATAAATCAAATTATGCCATTTTGTAAAATGAAATTTAATTTATGAAATTTTAAAGTTTTTAATCAAGTTCACAAACGATCTCATCTGTCAAAGATCAAACAATTTCATATTCACGACCACTGTTTAACTTTATAAAATCCAAATCCAAAAAAAGAAAGAGTTGAATATAAAAATATAAATTAAAAAAGAAAACATTAAAATATTGATTAAGAGAACAAACCTTATAGTAGCATGGAGAAACTGGACAATATCGTTGATCAATGATAATGGGATTTTGAACATTATCCATGATAATATCTTCATAGACAATATCAGAAGCCAACAAAGTATTCTGGAATTGAGAAGCCCATGTTTTAATCCTAACACCATTACTAGTACCACTAATGGTACAATTACTAACATGTATGTCATTGAGATTTTGCTCCCCTTGATACTTACCAAGACTTCCAATACTAATACCATGACCAGGACCACAAAAAACATTAGAAATTCGAAGATGTCTAGTACCCGAGAGAATAGCAATGCAATCATCACCAGTACCAATGTTCACATTTGTAATATTTATTCCATGTGACATCGCCATTTTTATACCATCTGTGTTGGGACTATCGGAAGGAGCTATTATTTTTAGTTTTGTGAGTATCATGTTCTCACATCCATACATCACAAAATGCGTTTGTTTGCTGTTAATAGATCGCATGCGATGGATACGACCATTTGTGATGAAGTCAAATGACATTGTCTGATCAAAATATATGCACAAAATATATAAGATGTTAATATCATACATATGTGAAACAAACACTTTCTTGCTAAAAATATTTTCTTTTTTAAATATAGTAATTTACAAGTATAAAATAGGAAAAGTATTAAAAAAATGTAGCATATGTAGTGACATAAGAGAAATCATAAGTCATATCCATGATGGGTTTTTTATTTTTTATTTTAATAACCCAATTTTAAAAAAAATTATCAATATATTTTATTTTAAAAATTACATACTAAATTGTCATTTTATTTGACTTAGTTAAAAGTCGTCATTTGCAAATGTGACTTTTTAAAAAAATTCCGAATTTGTAACGACGACTTTCTTAAGGATTATTGTTTTTTTTCTTTTTATGTGCTTTAGAAAGTCGTCCAAAAAACAACTTCAATGTATCTTCAAAAAGTCGTCATTTTAAAAAAATAATTTAGAGAAAAAATATATATAAAAAAAAATCTTTAAAGAAGTCGCCGTTGCACATAAATATAAAAAATAAGTAGTTTAATATATAGTTTTCAAAAATGAATAAATTGATATTTTTTTTAACCAAATTGAAGTATTAAAAAGAACCGATGAAGTATTACTAAATTAAACATGATGTTATACAAATGAAACATACTGTAGTAAAAATACATATTGAGACATTAAAATGACTTGATTTATATATAAAAATAAAGTTACCGTAGGAAGAGGGCGACAATTTGGATTTGTTCGACAATCATTAGTTTTCCAAGCATAAGATCCTTGACCATCCAATACACCACCACCACCACCAACAATCAATTTGTCAACATATCTAAAATTTATCCAATCCTTTTTTATTGAATATGGATCAATTGGAGCTTTCAATAATCCTTTTAATTTAAAGTTTGTTGTTCCACGGCATGGACCACTAAATATAACTTGATTTAGCATATATGTTCCTTGTGGAATAAACATAACTGATTTTCCATTCCATTTGCATGCATCATTCCATGCTTTCAAAAATGCCTTTACAAGAATATAACAAATTAATTAGTTAGCTCATCAAACTAAAAATAAAAATAAAAAACATAACAAGAGAAGGAATTAATGAATATGGTAAATTAATTACCCCACTATTGTCTGTTTTGCCATCGGATTTTGCACCATAATTCATCACATTGAAAACCGCATGTTGAGCTTGTGCTTCTAAAATCCAAACTAGTAAGCACAACGCAAAAAAATATTTTGCAACCATTTCTAATTAAGCTCTTGTATTCAAGATTTGTTGTTTGGTTTGACATTTGAGAATGGTAAACCACCTTTTTATAGTATGTTAAGAAATCAAATAAAGTTAATGCTGTTGATTTTCATAACTTTTTCAATAGCCAAGATTATTATTATGATGATGTTATAAGAGAATCAATGTCTCTTATTTTGGAAAAAAATAGCAACACCGTTATCAATCAAGATAAAAGTATTCTATAAATAAAAATGTTACATTATTGATAATGGATAGTTATTGATTTCATTTTTTTAGTTTGAAGAATTTCATCATGGCGGCGAGTACAACATGAGACTTTTTCAAAATTTAATAAATAAATTATTAATATTTTATTTAATAATTGTAGAAATTTTTTTTGATCTAATTAATGATATTTTCAAATCTATTTTTTTTATATTTTTCAAAAAATGAAATAAAACATTTTAACGATTCTACATAACATTGAGAATTCATGCTAAAAAATTTCATATTTTAGTTGTAAATTTCATATTTTAGTTGTAGAAGAAAATAGTACATTGTACCGCTCTAATAAATCATGCTAACACTATGTTCACCGTTTGTCTCATGATTTCTTAATTTATAATTATATTTTTTTATATGAACGGTGTGTTCACTTTTTGTCTCATGATTTTTTCAATTTATAAATAATATTTCTGTTATCCCTACTACTTTTATTAACAAAGGATTTTTTTTCAATTTATAACTAATATTTCTCTATCCCTACTATTTTTATTAACTAATTTAATTGTACTAAGAAGAATATTAAATAATTTACAACAAAAATAAAATATTTTATTTAATTTATATAAGATTTTATTGATTTTAGTTCTAAGAATATTAAAATTATAAGTCTTTTTCCTAAATTAAAATTTTTTTCACAACTTTCATAACTCTTTCAATAATCAAGATTATTATTATGATGATACTGTAAGAGAATCAATGTCTTATTTTGGAAACAATAACAATAAGAGAATCAATGTCTTCTATTTTGTGAACAAGGTAAAAGTATTCTATAAATAAAAATATAATATTATTGATAATAGATAGTTATTAAAGAATTTCATACGTCAGTTACTTTACATAGTGTTTTTATATGTATATTTCAAATTCTTAATTTTTGAAAATCTTCTGTCAATATAAATAGTTTAATAATAGGTTTATAAATAACTGTCAATAAATTGTTTGTGTAAACTATAAACCAACAATGCGTTTGCTTTATATTTATTTTTTACTTCATACATTTAATTTTGATTACAAAGATTATGCATGTAATTATATTACAAAAAGTAAAAATTTGTTTGTTTGAGTAAAATAAAGTGCTGAAATGAAATAGGTAAACTATTGATATTTTTTAAAAGAAAATATATTGTTGATCCTTTATATTTGATTAATATTTATTTTAATTATTTATTTTTTATATTAATTCATTTTAGCTATTTATATTTTATTTTGATCTTTTATCTTTTAATAATCGTTTTAATTCTTTATCTTTTATAAAATTAAACAAGTTTATCTTTTTATGATAGATTTAAATAAATACTACGTAAAAAATAAAAGACGAGAACAAATAAAATAAATTATAGCTCAAATTGAATAAAAAATATACATGATTAAAATAAATATTAAAAAATAAATTATAAAAATTATATTTTATTTTTTTTACAAAACATTTAATTTTACTTGATTTAGCCTAATACACTTATACAATTTTTTTTTCTACCAATGACTAAGCCATAATTTACAAAACTTTAACCTGTCATAAAATAATACGAAAACATGCTGAGAGTTGAGAGATAAATAAATAGAATTATTTAAGCCAATATACCATGGTTTCTGTCAATTTCACAAGCCAACGTACCATAATTGTCTCTAGTTTTACTAAAAAAATTAAGGAATTTTCAATCACATGTGTTTTTTTTAAGTAATTTTCAATCAAGTGTTTTTTTAAGTAATTTTCAATCACATGTGTTTTTTTAAGTAATTTTCTATCTCCGTCTCTTATGTTATAAATGGTTTTGATTCAAAAGATACTTAAATTGGTTTTCATTTACAGCATAAAAGAAAAGCTAACAAAAACACTAAAAATAATTTTTTACTTAAAGTGATTTTGTCTCTAAAACACACTCTTAGTTACAAGGACATATTGTATAATGTTATATATATTTACTACTCTTTATAGTGAATTGAGACATAAGAGCAAAATGTAAATTGAACTTAAAATGATTGCTCTAAATATAAAAGCATAATGACAAAATAACTTCTACAATTATTGCAGATCATTTAAAACTTTTAAAAAATCATACCATGTAAGGATCAAAAATGTTTTGCTGTATTACTTGTGCACTTTCTTGATTCTAAAAATGAACCAAAAGTGACCCAAAGAATACGTGCAATGTGTTAAAATGGATCAGATTTATCCTCCAGTCACGATGAAGTAAATAAAATTATTTGGGATAAATTTTTCTGCTATGAATAAATATTTTATTCTAATCAAACAACCTATTAAAATATAGGCAATGGGTCTGCTACATTTTGCTGGCTGAAGTTTCGGGAATAACTTTCCTGGTTAGACCTTCTTGAACCAATGTCACAAGAAGCTGCAAGTTCAACAGATTACACACTGTAAGACAATTAAACAAAAAAGTAATCAAGATGAATTGATATAATTTAAGAATCCTCTACCTTTCCCTTCTGATTGAACATTTGACCTATGACAAAACCTCGTGCTTCATAGGCAGTAGGAGCGAATATCTGTTGAGTGAATTGAATTTCAATCAATATAACAGAAATGAAGTAAAATAAGACAATAATTCCTTGGTGAAAGATTATTTGCTGTTCAACAATTATCAATTTAATTGGTTCTTAGATCATAAATTGATAAGATTTTTATGAAAAACTCCTTACCTATAATTTGCCAAAGTTTATATACAGCAACGCACAAATTATAGAAAGAGTTTAATTTGTATACTCTCATAAAAATAAATATATGTAGAAATAAAACAAAAAATATGAAATGTTAGTGAATTCTAACTTAGAGGTGAAGATTAGAAAACATATAATAAAATAAATATCATGTTTTAAGTACCTTGGTTCCATTAAAAAAACTAGAAGGATACAATGTGAGATTTCAACCATAGGATCTAAGCAAAGTAGATGAAATGGAGGGATACTTTAGGTGTAGGTGTGATCTGTGATAGTAAGATACCAATCAAGTTCAAAGGTAAATTTTACAATACAACTTGGAGGCCTTAATATTGTATGTGATTATATGTTGGGTGGTGAATGGCCAACAAACAAGAAAGACAAATGAATGTTGCAGATATGAGATGAGAATATTATGATGGAGAGTGAATACACAAAACAAGAGAGGTTAAAAATACAATCATTAGTGAGATATTAGGGATTTAGGGCAGCTCTGATTGTAGAGAAACTAGCAAAATCTCATCTTAGGCGATTTAGGGGGTCTGTGAAGAGGACCCGTAAAAGCAACAACAAATACTGTTAACTAAATGGAGGAAAGTCTAATAGTTAAAGTTAGATGGAGACTAAGAAAATCAATATGCTTAGATACAAACGATTTATCTTTGGATTTAATACATGAAGACATTATGTCTCCATGAAGTCGACCCCACTTAGTACAAAAAGACTTCGTTATTGATGTTGTTCAATAGATGAGAAACAAGGAAACTCACCGAAAATAGAACCCATTCATCAGCTTTCAAGGGTCGGTGAAACCACATGCTGTAATGAAAATTAAAAAGGATTAAATCAACAGCAAGAAAGCAAATTCAAGCCTTGAGAACTTGTTTCGCATTCCTTGCATATTATGATTTATAATATCAAATGAATTATATCATGCAACTGGTAGGACTCTAATACTTACGCATGGTCCAGACTAACACCACGTGCCCTGAAACCTTTCTCGCGATGGGGATTCAAACTTACTTGAAGAAATATTAGATCTGAAGCGTATGCCACCACACACCTGCAAAATAGCGTACAAGATACTAATAATATGTGAGAATTCAGAAGGCTCTTCTTCAACCGTTGGAAACTTTAATTTTCACAATGTTTAAGTATCTCAAAGTGAATATCCCATTGTTACTAAAAGGCAATCTATTTCTTATCTAAATATGCAGTTCCAAAGTAAATGCATTTAGTACAACCAGATGATGTTTTCACTTTTCAGCAATCTTTAATTTCTACAAACTCTCCCAACTAATCCTTTCTATGGAGAAAAACTTTTCATCAACGAGGCACAGATTACGACATAAAGGCATTCAGGCACAGGGTTCCAAGCTATACCAGCATTGATTATGGCATATCAGTAAAAGTTATCTTTAATAAAGTACGAGTTAAGGTACGAGTTAAGGGCAAAAGACGTATTTTAGCTCAGAAAGATGTACCTATGCAGGGCCTGGTCATCTGAAAGTTTTCCCTTTGCTCGAAACCAGTATCTCAAACTGCAAAAGTATGTTAACAAAGTTCAGATGATTCCGAGTTCAAAACAGCTGAAATTTGATTGGAAATGAAGTTTATGGAAGTATCATTCTATTCCTTTCCAAATTTTTCTCGCTAAAACATTGCATTCATGCTCAGGGTAAAAGTAAGCAAAAGTTGCAATAGAGCTCAGGCTAACCTGGGAGGAGTTTTAGTCTGATTCGTTGCAACATTAGGTTCACAAAACCGTATCTCTATGGGCCAGGGGATGAACTCAGTTGTAGCCACTTTGTTCCGGTAAATTCTGAAGCAATGAATTTTGTCATTATTACGGTACAAAAAAATATCATGCAGTCTTATGAGAGTATTTAAATCTCCTGTGAACGACAATAGCATGTCACTCATAGAAACCTAGACTCTTGGAGTCGTAGTTTTTTAAACACTGATACAGAAAATGCCCATGTATTTTTTTTTTCTAATCAAACAGTTCAAAACTAAATTTTACAAGAAAGGTGTTTCGAGTCTCCATCAATTTTTTTAGAAAAGGAGTTTCCATCAATTTAATTTTTTAATATATTAATTCATACAGAAATCCCAATTTAATGCCATTTTATCTAGCTTATTCTTTCATCATACTAAAGCCAAATTTGTTTTTCGCACCAATACTTACATAGAAAAAATTTCTAGCAATATTATCAAGAGAGATGTTTTCTATATTTTAATTAATCGAGACTTGAAACAGAAAACACTTTTGCAGTCTACACTATTATTTATAATAGAAAATTCTTTTCAGATTTAGAGGAAATCTATTCATCAAAAGTGCACAGATCCTAATCTTAATGATGCAAGAATCCTGGAATGAGTACATACTTCAATTTAATTATTACTTACTAGCACTTGGCATTTCAATTAACATCCTACAGAAAATGTTAGATTACCAGAGAAATTTTCCATAACCCACAAATCCATAACCAAACAATGTTCTTGCACACTTGAATTCATTATCCTTAAAGGCCCTTACAAAACTGTTTATGAAGTTAAATTTAGGAAAACAAAAAACGCCTGAGCTCATAAACAAAAACAAAAAAAGGCTCTAGCTTAGCAGATGGAAGCTTGAGATTCAACCAACCAAAAACTTAGAAAATTTCAAGTTTGAACATTTCACGAAATCAATGATAGGAGTTATAAATCCTTTAACTAGACCTGACACATACATGCTGACGGTAATGGCAATCTGAAAAATTAAGTGGTAAAAGGGTAGAATTGCAGTACGTTTAGTTGATTTACAAAAGGAAAATAGAGAGTGAGTAGAAGTAGTCCAACAACTCTAGCTAAAGCTGTTAGAAGATTATTTACTTGGGCAGTCTTTGCCTTCCATTCCACTATCAATCATCATATATCGAAACTTTCGTATAAAATTATGTGTAGTTGTTTGTTGGCAAATAAGGGAGCTAGAAAAATTCTTACACATAATGCTCGGAAAACTAACTCTCCACAGATTAAAGTTTTTTTCTGTTCCCATGGAGACACCGTGATGATTAAGCACCAGTCACTACGACTTGAAGGTCTCAGGTTCAAATCTAATTAGTTCAAGCACAGTTGGATTAATGACAAGGATATGGGTTTCCCCTTTCATATAATTTTATGTGCAGCCTCTGTATTGTCCAGAAAGATACAAATTGATATAAAAGTAGAGATTCCCCGACTGTTTAATCAAAAGCAAACACAGCTACATACAACAAAGATGAAAATATATAGTGAAATAGCAATACTGCAACAACAAATCTTACATTGGCAAGCGAGGGTCAGTTAGACGACGCTCCCGTAGCTCTTCTAACGGCAGAAGCTATAAGTAACAAATCAAAAATATATATCAATAATCTGACATCCACAACAACAAAAATTTATAATGACTATAAGTTTGTTTGTATCTTGCCATTTCTGGTGCAGGGACAGATGGCATGGCTACTTCCTGGTGGTCAAATCCCGCTTCTTCACTCTGGATTAAAGAAACAAATGATAAACATGCTCTACAATTTAGAACATATAATTCCTTGACTAGAGCCAACACTCATGTGTTAAAAGAACATGTGTAGTTGCACTGACAACAGCCAAACACAGTTGCATCAGCCAAATTAGAGTTTGTAGTCATGAAAAAAATATAACGATAGATAAACAGAAACTTATAGAGAATAAAATCTACAATTTTTAATGCAATTGAACTAATTTTCCCCTTATTTATCTCCGAACATTGCAAAATTTCTTAATTAGCATTCAAAACAGTTCTGAATGTTATATTATGTTAAGTACTGGGATTCGGATTCCTATCATGGTATCTTTATGAGGAAGTGATTCTGTCAGCCTTTTTCTCCTACTTCAGTCATTCTTTCAGCGTATGAATGCCATTTTTAGTCATTATAATATCCAGAAACCATAAATCCTATTATAAAAAACATAAAGTCCATTCTTCAGTTGTTTCACACAGTTTTTTGAACTATAGAGCAAAATAGTCAATCAATATAAATATCCTTATAATTATAAACCATATTTCCATTACTCATCTGCACTTCCAGATGGTCTTGATCATGTTCAATACCCGATAAACCATATTTGACCAATTAGTGGTTATTTCATGTTTTGGCCAGACCAAAAACAACCAGACAAAGAAGCATGTAACATGTCAGTTTGTCAACAACTGCCCGAGTAAGCCTATTATTGTTGACATATATGTAAATAATATATTCTGATTATAGGAAAATAGTTCATTAACATAGACATGATATTGTAGTTATCTTTTAATAAATATTGTGATTGTATATTAATTCTCTCAAAGCCTATATAATAGAGTCTCCAGTGGTTCACAGTTTCACAATATATGCCTCTAAGTAAAAGAAGTGTGTGTGTGTGTGTATATATATATATATAGAGAGAGAGAGAGAGCAAAAACATGGGTCAGTTCACAGTGAAATAAACTAAACTACTATGCAAAAACTTATATTCTTTTTAGTCAAGAAGAATATATTACATGAAATGAAGCCAGCAAAGTGAATATGACATTTCCCTTTTGCATTGCATCCACTTTCCGCATAGCAAAGCTCTTTCCATCACGGAGACGATGAACTTGATATATAATAGGCACTGGAAAATAAGTGTTTTTAGGATGTCTAATGGCTAATCTGTTTATTATTCTTTGTCAAAGAAAACAAACAAATGAAATAGCAGTAGAAATAATGTGGTTTAAGAAAGACGATAGTAGGATGCTGACATAGATTTTCAGATCACAAAGAATATATTGTATCAAAGTTAGTTATCTTACACGATAGAAACCTTAGGGTCTATCCTCAAGACAAAGTCAAAAAGAAAACAACTTAAAAAAAAAATCTTCGACAGAGCCCTAGAACCCACTCTTCATGATTTATTCTAATATATACAATTGCAACATAGTTTCATGTTTCTTAGTTTACGCATGAATAACAGCATACACATCTCATCTTAAGAAAATGAGTAAAAATAAATAGAAAGGCAAGTGATATCCACATCACAGCATTGTCATCAAAGTTAAGAGATTAAACATGCTTACTGTTTAAGTCTCCTATACGGAGAAAATAGGCATGCAAACTATGCAGTAACTTAAGACAGTCGACAGATTTTGATGCTGCAGCTAGTGCCTGCATATTATATATTATCTTGTAAGTAGTCTTTGTATGGGAGCTGTTACTGACATGAGCACCATGGTATAATATGAAGAAGATAATGCAGTTTTATCGTTACCTGCCCAACCAGCTGTCCACCAAACACCTTTCCAAATCTTGGAGCACCTGGAAGAGTGACTCCTTGGAAGGTATCTACCTTCCAAAGAGAATAACAAAAAGCTATAAGGCGAAATCCAAGCTAAACATTTCACTATTTTCTATCAAAGAGAAACAATGGTGTGCTGATATACTATGGTGCTACTGCTAATTGCTTTAAAGATAAACAAGGAAAAACGCATCAGACTAGTTCTATTTACTCTTTTCAAGTGACAAGCATAAATTTATTCATATTCAATGATATTTAAATATCAGTATCATCTTTCCTTTCCTTCCCTCTTTTTTCTTTACCTTTCATCATATGCATGTGAAAATGTCTTTTCAAAGAGTCATGTGCAAGTGCATAAGGATCTAAGTATGTCAAAATGAGAATAATGTTGAAGGTGGGTACAGTTTCTCAAGTAGAAGAATATAATATTGTTTTTCTAGCACAAATAATCAGTTCATAAAAGCCTTAATTCACAAAAACTTTGCAGAAATTATACGGGTGTCGTAAAAAAAAACTAAGTACTAACCTCTATTTCAATAGAAAACTCTTAATCCTCATTAAAAATAAGGAAACAAATAATGAAATAAACAAAAAATATGAAACCTATTCATGACAGATCATCAAAGATATTCTAAACTATTCTAAGATACAATCATGATATCATGAGATATCATCAAAATATTCTCACACACTTCAACAAGAAGAAATCAAAAATCAAATTTACATAAAATAGGAGACCTCTAATGGTTCCAAGTGCAATATATTCTCCACATGTGTGCTCCATATATACTTTGGCCATAGCAGTGCCAAGTGCTCATGAGGCAGCACTAAGCATGTTAGCTGATACAGCAAACAACAAAAGTCACCATATAGCAGTAAATAATTCACTTCCCTTGAGAGTATCTAAATTTCTTCTATACTAGATTTTGAAATAGAAAAGCAGTAGGAAAAGAAACTAAAAGGGAACCTTAGACAAAGCAACAACATCAGTGTGGTGAACTGTATTTGACAAACCTGCAAGTTCACATTATTCTCAGATATATTACTTGACAAAGCAATATAAAAAAAATCTCTTGTATATCTGTAATGACAAAACATAAATTGAGAAAAGAAAACAGCTTTATGTACAAGAACTTTGAAAATGAATGACCAGTTTAACCTGCAAAAATGTTAAAAGAAAGAAAACATAGAATTATGGTGACAAAGTCCTATTTATTTGTGATAGCAAGAAATATTAGAACAGAGAATGAAGCATCGAAGAAATTACGACAAATTGACAACCAAAAGTAGTCAAATTGACCAAACTTCACAGTGCAGAAGAAGAAAATTTAGAATAACCAGCACAAATTATCTGACGAGCTTATGGCCTGTGTAATAAAAGAAAAATACTTAAACAATAAAGTGCAATATGAAGCATAAGAAGTAGTTTACTACCATAACCAAAGTAGTCGTATTTATTCAATTGGAACTCTGGACGATTTTCATCATTGGCATCAACAGATCCAACAACCTTAGCCTACAAGCAAATGAAATGCTACATGAGAGAGAGAGTTGACAAGTGTCCTTGAGATATTATAGAATCAAAATAGAACACATGAAATGAAAACAAGAAGTATTTAATACATTGAAAACTCAAAAAAAAAAAAAAAAGCTTTTGGTACTTTCTTAAAGTAATTGGGATTTGGGTTTCCAAAGGGCACTAGTTATCAAGATCCGAAAATGAACCTTTACACATGAAAACTCATACCAAGTTAATCTACTGCGTCTCTTTTCCAACTAGCTTTTATTTTATTATTTTCTCTAATACCGTTTAGTTAAAAGTTGTTCCAAATTAGTGGTCTATCGCTATGACGGTACCTATCCAGATTTCTGATCAACAATTACAATAATTAATTTAAATGCTGGTATTCTAACCATGCCCCTCTCATTTCTTCAGTTTGTTACTCTTTGAGACAAACTCAAGGCGTTTGATATGTTGGCACTAGACCACCACCTTGAGGTTAAGGGGATATGTAACAGTATATCATGTATATGTTCTAGCAGCTTCTTAGTTATACAGTTAGCTGAATTCTGTTTTAGTTAGTTAGAAGTTAGAACTAACTGATAGTTATGTCATTTAGTTCAGTTTATCTAATTCAAGCTAACTGGTCCCCTATAAATAAGAATGTTGTATCTCATTCTAATTCTAATACATAAATATCATATACAGTTTCTGAGAATTCTCTCAAATTCTCTCCCAAAATTTTCTTTCATTTTCTATTATACTCTTTTAGTTTCTCTTCTACCTAATTTATAATTAGAACAGATAAATGTAATACCATTAGACAGAGAGAAGGAAGAGCCAGGAAAGGCTAACGAATATCTTTCAGAGATTTGAATATGTTCCAGCCTAGCTTGTAAGGGGTGGCCCAACCGACGCCAGACTCAATTGTTCAGGGCTGTCTAAAATCCTTGGACGGATTAAAGGAGAGCTTCACACAAACACGTCTCACAACATTCTGGAATATTTGCTTAGAAATAATGTCACTAGCTTCCACAACCATCTAGAACACACATCACTCCTCGCTCAGAAGCCATTCAAGCCATCAACATTCCAAAATTCATAATATTTATAGCCAACCATCCGAAGCTCCACCATGTCCTGCAGATAGTGAAGGAGCCCGGCCTACAGTGGCTTAGCTGTCACTCACCACATTTGAAGACTACTAGTATATAAAGAAGAGATACACTCTCCCAGGTACACACACTACTCTGTACTGTTACTACCAAAGCAAACACTAAACTAAGTGTCAAAGTGTGTTGACAAAGACATAATTGATATAGGGGCTACAATGAATAGAAATTCAGGGTCACCAAAAAAATAGCTAATCCAGCTCCACTCTTTTATAATACAAGTTAAGAAATAAGGCAAAAGCTAGCTGGAGATGAGTGCAATGAATAAATAAGGATGGCAACAAACATTCTCTCCAATTTTATGTCATTATACTAGTCTCTACTCTCTAGACTAGCTTAGGGTCATATCAAAGTTGTCCTACACTAATCCCATAGCAATTCAATGAAACTTGATTTTTGTTTTTGTTTCTCTAAGGTTTATGATATGAAAATATTAACATACCTCTCCATCCCATATGAAGTAAGTGCCATCTCCTGGTTCACCCTCACGGACAACATACTCCCCTCGCTCTGCAAAAAAACCCATCGATTGACAATTGAAAGCGTCAATGCGTGTATCCTCCAATCGATTATTACAATTCTAAATGTTAAATACTATAATAATTACCAAGGGATAAAGATACTCCATATCGAAATAATGTCTTAATAGTTTAAGAACAATTCTCAGTGCATATTAACAGATAACTCATTTCATGAATTCCAATGTCACAAATACAATTGTACATTATAGGTCTTCACAAACACAAAGTGCTCGCATGAATGCAAAACTAATATTGGTGTTCAACAAATTCATATTCATGAGAATCAAATCTCTTAAGTTCACTTTATATCATTCCCACACACAAATCCATATTTTTAAGGATTTAAAGGATACACATGATCAGTCATTCAGTAAAAATATAACACTACATAGCACCAACAACCCAAATTGAAGACACATTCAGTGTCCCCCATGTGCCGGTGTTAAGACCGACACAACACTCGCGCACATGCAGTTACATTCATTCATTTTTATTTTTGTAAATAATTACAGGTGTCAGTTTCAATATCGTGTGTGTGTCGGTGCTCCGTATGTATGACATGGGGAAAAGGAAAACTCTGATAAGATATTAATGTAAAACTAATTTACAGCACAATCTTTTAAAAATCAACTCTTCCAATCTAAAGCAGAAAACAAATCAATCCTAAGAAATCACCTTAAAGCATTACCGAATACAATATTTTCATAATCACAATCCAACTGCAATATAAAAACATTATTTCAATTTGATAAACCGAATAAATAAATACCATAGTGCTTAACAACCACAACTTCTGATATCTTCCTTACAGACGAACTAGGAAGCCTCTGTAGTAACGGAACGCATCCGAGAAATTCGAACACTGCGAACATCGCACAAATGAAACATAATTAAGCAAAATAAATTCATAAACAAATAAAATTAACAGATAATCATTACACAAATTCAAACGCATCAAACTAAAATAACGAACCGAAAAAACAGAAAAGGAAAATGAAAGCGCAATCCGAAGAAACGTTTAAATGAACGGAGGGATTTTGTAACAGAATATTGCTCACCTTCTTCCTTGTTGTGCATTTTCAGAGTTTCATCAGTTTTATCGCACGCGTGATAAGTTTCTGCATTCTCGAACGCAAATTTTGGCACTGTATTTATATGTATGGCAGTTGAAGGGGTGTGGATCTAGTGTGCGGTGGTGTAGTGCAGTGCAGGAACAGATCTTACTATTGCAGATCGGGGTCAGCCGGTCAGCTACGACCACTAAATTAATTAATTAATTAATTATTAATACCATTCACTAATACATATTTTTGTCCCCACTAAAAATTAGTACTTCTTCCATTTAGTTTTCTTTTACTCACTGAAGTTAATGTTGTATCTTTTTTATTCTCCAATTAAATAAATTAATAGTGAGACCAAACCTATCAATGGAGCTATATATTTTGCACCCTACATTAACTAATTGAAATAACTTCCATTACAAAAACAGTAGCATCATTTAAAAATATAAATAAGACCATATTTTTACACTTAATCAAACCAAATAGTAACATTAAAATGTTGTACCATTACATAGCATATAAATTTTACAAAATGTTGAACGATTACAAATGAAATTACAAATCAATGTTGTTAAAATGTCATTATAAAACTTAAATAAGACAATAAATAATAAGAAAGAAAAATCTTGTAGGAGTAGCCTCTTGACACACCAAAAATGTTTAGACATAACTCATGTTGGTCTCTTACTCTTAATACTTGAAAAAAACTTATCAACTTCACATCATTCTTTTGTGATAATGGTTTGAACCTCATATTCAATTATAAGTGGACTTTTTGCACTATTTTCTATATCAACATAAATCTTAATTCTTACAATTATACTTATAAAGACCGTGTCATTTTCTTTCTTTTATTTTCTCTACAATATTCAAAACAATTTAATATAAAAACATAATTAAAATAAGTTAAATACAAATATTAAATATAGGTTCAACATGATCAAATGAATACCATTGTTTTTGTCTTAGTTGATACCTCAACTATTGTCTTAGATATTGGTTTAGTTAATTTCTTAGATGTAGGTAATGATCAAGGTACAACTACAAGATCAATTGTTGTTCGAGTTGGGTTAGTTGCAGATATTGGTTCAATTGTTGGTTAGGTTATTATAGGTTCTATTGTTGGTTAGGTTATTATAGGTTCAATTGTTGTATTTGGATTAGGCCAAAAACCATATAATGTGTTGTTACAAATTTCTAGTATTTTGCAAGGACTAATTTTATTTTATTTTTATTATGTAGGTTTAATTTATTTACATTTTGTATGGACAATTGTTTTAGAGGGACTAAAACTAATTTTTTTTACATTTTTCAAAGACAAATTATATATTGAATTTTAAAATCATTAATTACTTAATTGTTAAAAAAACTAACGAAATAAGACAACGTGGCCTAAAAGGAAAATGTTGCATTTTATAGGGACAAAAATCAATTTTCTTGCATAGATTAACTGCACATTTAAACTTAAAATTATTTGTATTTTTTTATAATATCTTTATCGCATATTTAAGCTTAAAAGTATTTGTCTTTTCTTATATTATCTTTAACTATTTATATCTCTTTTCACTTATTTTTTTATCTACAATAAATAATTATAGATAACTTTGACAAAATTATACACTTTATTTATATTTAAAACAAAAAATAATATTATTTTTTTTAAACTTTGAAAACACAATTAAAAGAAAAAATAAACATTTTTTTTAAAATGTCACTTAAAAATGAATCTACGGAGTAATTACTGCCCTTACAAAATCAAAGATATTTCAAAAATATAATGAAAACTAAAATGCATATTTTATCTTCAATGAGACAACTACCATAATTTAAATAGTTTTTCTAGAACAAATTTTAAATTTTGTGAAGAATAAAATATTCAATTATATAAAAGATGAATTGTCAAAGAATTAGATGTATATAAAAGATATTTCTTAAAATAAATTATTAATTTAATCTTTAAATTATTAGTCTATCTTCATATTAATTCCTAAATTATTACAATTGATTGTTTATTCTATTTGTTGTGGTGGTTTTTTATTTATTTGTAAGATGTATTGTTTAACGTTCAAAATTTAAATATAGAAAGAAAAAAAAGTTTAATCAATTTTAAGAGATAGAAACACCAAAAATCTAATTTACAAAAGTTAATTTTTCTTTAATCTTTTGGTATATAATTTTCTGACTAAAAGGAAAGAAACTTTTACCATTTTGTTCAATTGTTTTTGAGTAACTTCTTATAATTTCTAAACTCTTTTAAACTTTTAAGATGATAATAATATTATTGGTTATCGAATATAGTATTGACTTATTTTTATTTTTTATTTACATAAAGTCTACATATACTTTATTTATTTTATTCTTGAATTAGTCTTGGAACTTTGGAAGTTGGACCAATAACAATGCAGTAATGTTGACTCATTAATTAATATTGTTAAAATTGTCGTTCACGTGTGAAAAACTGGTGGTCGGTTGGATGCATTGCATGACTTAAAACGCGATCACACACACCAGATCATGTCTCCAACAATTATTGTATATGTTATCAGTTTGCCTTTGCCCAATAACTAATAAACATTTTGTTTCATTTTGCCACGTGATTTTTTATGTGTCTCTCTTCTTATATTTTATTTTTACAAAATCATCCCATAATTTTAAATTTAAAGTGAATGAAAATTAAGAACATGTGTATACACAGATAAGAGCTAGATTTTGAGTTTATGACTTATATTTTGTTGATTAATTTTATCTTTATTTTTATAATTATATATTTTTTTTATCATTTGTAAAACTTAAATAATATTTTTTTCTTAACTTTAAAAACAATTTATTTGATTCTTTAATTTGTGTTATTTAATATAAATTGATCATTTTTATTTTTATTTTATATGTTAGTCAAACATGGCACTTAAAGAGGCTGAGCTTACATTTATGACGTAGGTTACTGTCACTTCAAATTTTTTTAAAAATACTATTACGTTTTATTTTATATTTTTTATATATTGTTTTAAAGTTCTTAATAATTTTTAAAAAAATTATGTGAAAACAAATATAGAATAGTATTTTAAAGTCAAACGTAAAATTGTGATGAAATAGTTAAATTTTATATAAAAAATATTTATATTAAAAAAATTAAAAAATAAATAATTATTAATTATAATAAAATTATGAAAACTAAAATATATAAATCTATAATATATTTATGGTTTAATATATGTTATGATTAATTTCGACTAAACATGACAAATATATGTTAATAAATATTTATGAGTTTTATTTCATTTTTATTAAACATCGGTTATATTGTAAAATAAACTCAAACAAGAGGAAGTAACTTAAAAGAAGATAGAGGAAGTAACTTAAAAGAAGATCTTCATCTTTAAGGTTTTGGTTGGTAAAATTAGTTTATAGCATATAGATTAT
>JBBPBS010001102.1:7964368-7980325 GCA_037974835.1 Cicer judaicum | reverse complement strand
CTGGATTTTGTAAGGGCTTTTACAGCCACAAAGGATGCCTTTTGTGAGGGCCAAATCCGTCACAAATTTTTTTTGAGACCTGAGCGTTTGTGGCAGCATAGGCATGCCGCCACAAAGGAAATGGGCACGTGGCGTTGTGGCTGCAAAGGCCGCCACAAATGCCCAAGGCCAATCCTATATATATTTCTCATTCTCCTACTTCATTTTTTCACATTCAACTTCTCTCTAAAACCTCATTCTCACTATTCTCTCCTCCTTCTCTCTACAAAAAATTATAATTTATTTATAATTTACATTAATTTAAATTAATGTTTAATTATAATTATAATTATAATTATTAATTTAAATATTTAAATATTTTATTATTAATATTTTATTATTTAAATTAATCTTTAATTTAATTATTAATCTTTGTTTTTAATTATATTAACATTAGTTTATTATATATATATATATATATTAAATTTAATTTATAATTAAATTATATTTCAAATTTAATTTAATTATAATTTAAATTTTAATATTATAATTATATTAATTTATTATATATAATAATGTAATAAACTATTAATTTAAAATTAAAAATTAATTTATTAATTACGTTGGCATTTATGGCGGCCAAAAGCCCTCACAAATGCCAAGTCAGCAATCCTTTGTGGCGGCCAAAAGCCCTCACAAATTCAGCTTGGATTTTGTGGCGGCCAAAAGCCCTCACAAATGCTCAGTCAACTTTCCTTTGTGGCGGCCTATGCCCTCACAAAAGCTGCATCAGACAAATTCAGCTTTCTTTTGTGGCGGCCTATGCCCTCACAAAGGCAGATTTTTGTGGCTGCAAAAGCCCTCACAAATGTCTGTATTTTGTGGCTGCAAAAGCCCTCACAAAATTTTGTGACCAGCTTCTTTGTGGCTGTCAAAAGCCCTCACAAAAGCCACCTTTTTGGCTGTTTTTTCCAAAGCCCTCACAAAATTGGTGTTTTCTTGTTGTGCCTCCCCGTATAAGTAGCCTTGCTTGATATGAGGTCATATACCCAAACAGTCTGCGGGTCTCAATTAGGGAAGTCTAATGACGTTTACGTCGTCAAGGTAACAATCGGTGGAACGAACTCACGTATCATCTGAGGGCAAAATTCAATTTTCACAATAATGTAAAGGGTCAACAACCGAAATTAACAAATAACATTTAACAATTACGTCATAAAAACAAGCAATAACGCTTAACAATTTCGGCATGATAACAAACAATAACAAAGTATGTATATATAAATATCATATTATAACAAACATGACTCATGTGTCAAACACCCTAATGCAATGTTTATATATCAATGCACATGGTTCTGGAATTTCTAAAACCGTCATCGAGGACCGTATATCATAAATGTACCGCCTATCACAGACCAGTACTAATTACTAATGTACCACCCATCACATATCAGCACGATTTACTATAGTGCGGTCTATCACAGGCCTACACGACAATTAAATCCTCGTAAGAATAAGATGGATCAATCAACTTGTGGAACTATTATGTGGCCCTTCACGGTCACCACTAGCTATGAAATGCATAAGCATGCTATGACTCTTTTTCACAATAATCATTATATAAACTAATAATTTTTCATATTTATCATAGAGCACACTCAAAACAGATTTTCCTCAATAAAATTCATAGCATATAACAACATGTATTTTCATTCAAGAATATAATTACGTCAAAATTAATTATGAATTCATAACATGTAAAACACGTATTTTCACTCAAAAATATATATTCACGTCAATATTAATTATCACACATCAATTACACATATGAGTACATATATACAAACTAAAAATTTGGAATGAGTCCTTATCTTAGTTATAAATTTTCCAACCGTTATCACTACCACAATTAAACACAGCAAAAAATCTCATTTGTCCCGACACTTTTAATCAAATAGTATTTGACTTAGTCAAATTAATCCCTTAAACTTTAACTACCTTACAAATCATTTCTTACTCATAATCTCCTTAAAGTATATTTTACTAAAAGAGTTTACAATGAGTAAGGACTAATAGTATTATTAACCACAACACACTTTCAACATATAAAATATATTTCAGTGAATTCACTAACAATTTTTCGAAGCGTTTTAAATTATTTTTCTCAAATTTTTTCACACAACCACAAGTTTTTCTCAAATTTGACATAACTCATTTTTTACGTTCTAAATAGCTACATAACCACACAAAAGATATCATTATAACTCTTTGAAATAGTTTCATTTCTTTCAAAATATATTAAATATTTTATTTTTTTTAATCACTACAACAACATTAATATATAAGAGTTCTTTCCACCGTTAACTAGGTGTCAATGGTGTCGATTCCTTTTCGAGACTCAATAAACTAACTACATAATCATAAATATTTATAACAATTTATTCACAACTAAAATTTATCCAATTACAACAAAATTCCAAAATTATATATTTTTCACTTTTTGAATAAGTTGGAATACATTAGTAGACTTATCTAAACACAAAATATGGTAATGCCTGACAAAAAAAAAACTACATCTAAGAACTCACAAAAGGATAATCACAAAAGTATCAATTAATTATAGATTGGAGTCACTTCAAAATAGAGATAAAAATAAAAAAAAATATAAATAATTTATTTATGGTAACCTTAAATCGTAGCTAAAACTCCAAAATTTCACTTTTAATTATTGTTAAAATTGATTTTTTATTTTTTCACAATACACATCACATTTAATTCATTAAAATTAAAAATATTAAAATTAATTTTTTTATTAATACGTTATTTTCAAATGAACTAAACCCATATGTCATTCATATCACTTAAACACTTTCTTTATATCAATGGCATCGTTAATTATCATTTACGTTGAAGTCCACATTTGCTTATCCATTTTAATTATATGGTGTGACGTTAACTTATCTTCTTAACTAATTCCATGTTTGTTTCTTCTTTTTTCATTTCCTTTGTTACTTTTGATTAAAAAAATCAATTAGTTAGATGGATCATCTCAAGTAGAATCAACAACATCCATATTCCATGTTATCCAACAAGTTATTTATTCATTTTGTTTGCCTAGACCTATGGTGACACTGCTAGCATTACACACTAATATCTTTTATTGCAATATCTAATCATATAAATTAGAAACAATTCAAAGCAAATCCCTTGCAATTATCAAAAAGCATGGACTTGTTGTTGCTTATAAATTTCACCGATCAAATAGCAATGAAAAATAAGAATTAGAAAATGAAACCCAAATTCGAATACATACGGAATAGATTGAAAAATCTATAAAATACGTAAATAATGATTTTTAAATCAAACTTTTAGAGTTTTTTATTTATTAAAATAGACTAAACTTCAGCATTAGCATTAAGGATAAAAGGAGAAAACTATTTATCATGAATCAATACACAAATTGATCATCAAAATTATAAGGGTTATTTAAATAAGTCTATAAAATTTTATGAAATAGTAAACAATCATTGCAATTATATAATGTTAGTCAAAATAGTTATTTTAAAAATATTTACTATTAGACATTACGATTTCACATACTAATTGAATAAATGATTTATTCACGTTTATTCTATAGCAATATCACATTACAGTAGACAAATTTGTCTATCTCAATGACAAAATTATTCATAATTATAATTATGTATAAATTATTTATTGATCAATTAGTTTATGAAATATCAAAATTTCATAGATAAATTAAACTATGTTGTAATTATATTGATATGAGATAAATATTAATGTATCACATATTGAATTGACATGTCGCATGACTCACATTATAATCTTTAATAATAAAGTTTAAAGAAAAATTATTTTAATTGATACTTTATATTTTTAAAAATATATTTATAATTTATAAAATTTTGAGATTAATTTAATAAATATTTACAATTTAAAAGGCCAAATTACTTATTCGTTTTATTTATTATACATATAGATATGAATACATATAATATGAAGGAAAAAAAAAAATAACATTTCAACTAATAACTTTTGTAATGATCTATATCCATACTATATATAAACGGAATACATTAATTTGATTTGATGTAGTGTTTTTCTTCCAGTTTTAGCATTTATTTAAACTATTTTGTTTACAGTTTTCTTCTTCTATATTTAATTAAATAATTAAAAGTTATATTTTTATTTTTTATTAAAAAAAAATGATGTTTCATTCAATTAGTAAAATATATCGATATAGAATAACATATTTAAAATGATTAAAATTTAAAGAATAAATTTACAAATAAATTCATAACACTCAAATTAATAGCATAAAGTAGAAAATATGTACCAGTGTGATAAAATTAATATATCAAGAATATTCATGTATCAAAAAATGTATTGTTGGTGGCATTTAACTTATTGATTAAATTTCGATTAAATAAAAAATTAATTTGTCAATATCAATTAAAATGAACATCGTAACAAAATGAAAAATCAAAACAAAGTTACTCCAAAACGATAACAAACAACGTCGCACCAAGACGATAAAATAAAAAAAAAATACTAAAAGAACATTAAACATATATAAAAAAAAGTTATTGATATAAAAAGGAAAAAATAAAAGATTTAAAGAGGTGATTATAGATTGAAAGTTGGCTATAATCCACGTCACAAGAAAAAAAAAATGAAAAGGAAAAGAGAAATAGAGGCTGCTGTGTTTTGTTTTGGTCGTATATTTTCTCCTCAGACTAACTTAACTAAAATCATATCTTACCAAAACTTTTATTTTTTATTTATACCTACTGAATATTACGGGAACACATGATTATGGTATTAATTTTTTCTTTTATTTTCACTCTTCATTTAAACTACTTTTTTTTCTTCTTTCAATTTTATGCTTTTATATTTAATTAAACAACTAAAAAAAATTAGATATTCATGTTATGGATAAAAGAATATCAAATTTTGATATAAATTTCTCTTTTTAATTTTATTATTTATTTAAACTATCAATTATTCGTTCTGATTAATTATGAAAAACATACAAACACTAAATAAGACATATTAATATTTGTCAACATGCTAATAGATATAATATTAATAATCGATTTATTTATCAAAATATATTTACTTTAAATTCTAAAGTGAGAAATTCCAAAAAGTTGAAGTATTTATTAAAAGTTTTGACAGAAATCCTTTATTAAATAATGAACATATTTTATTTAAAAGAATAATTAATATAAAAGACCAAAATAAAATATAAAATAAATTTTTATAGAAATAAAATTAATTTTTTGGCGTTAAATTAAAACTTATAATAATTTAATATATATTGATATAGTATATTGTAGAATTGGAATATTAATGATTCCGATCAGTACATTCTGAAAACCAACCCCATCACTCATCAACACTCACCAATGGCTTTGACTCACTGGTATGTATGTTAAGTCTCCTAACTCTCTCTCTCTCTCTCAACTCATTCGTTCATTCCTTCATTCCCACCAAACCCTCAAACTCTCTAACAAGTTTCACTTTTCTGATTCAACAACTCTTCTTCTTAGTCTTCACCTAGTATTAACCATTCTAAAGCAAATTCAACAACTTTCACAAACTGGGTATCTTTCAAAATTGTTCAGTGTCTCTAATTCACCTTAAAGTTTGGATTTTTAGAGTTCCTTTATCTGCATATGTGAATTCAGCTCATGACGTTTTTTGTTCATTAGCACCATCTTTGTTTATGTATTGATGTGTAGTAATAGTTTCTTTTAATCTTTCAGTTAGAATTATATATCCTAAGCATGAGAGTATGTATGATATATAATAGTTGTTGTTGAATTGCTATGCTTTGAGTCTGCTCTAGTCATTCCCATTGAAATACTATAGGGTTTGTATTGATTACTGATTAGTGTTTGCTACCTATTCAATTCAATCTTAGTGGCATAGCATAGGTTATATGTGAAGTAGGTTAGTTTTTGATGTTATTTGTGTGAACTATTATTTTTTTTATTTTTGATAGGCAAATTTAAGTTTGTTAGAGGGGAGGGAGAATTTGTTTGCTACAGAGATCGAACTATGGACCTGAGTTTCGATGCTCCTTCATTGTCCCAACATATTTGTGGTTAGTTTGTTAGGGGGAGAGGGAATTTGTTAGCAGCAGAGATTGAACTCTGCACCTCATTCTCAATACTCCTTCAGCGTCCCAACATGCTTGAATTGAAGCATAGGCATTGATGTCATTTATCTGTGGACTTCCTATACTTGAGTGTGTTTCTTGTTTGGCTTGTGCGCGTTGGGTTTGGAAAAAATGTCTATACACTGCAGGCTATGAGAGTGAAAATTGGGGCTTGGCTACTGTGGAAGAATTTGAGCCTATACCTCGGATTTGTCGCACAATCTTAGCAGTCTATGAAGATGATATTCGTAACCCTCAGTGGGCTCCCCAAGGAGGTTACGGCATTAATCCTGATTGGATTGTCCTGCGGAAGGACTACGGGGATAACCAAGGTCGTGTTACTCCGTACATGATATACCTTGATCATGATCGTGCTGAAATTATACTGGCTGTTAGTGGACTTAATTTAGGCAAGGAAAGTGATTATGCAGTTTTGCTTGATAACAAACTGGGTCAGACGGAGTTTCATGGTGGATATGTACATAACGGGTTATTGAAGGCGGCAGCATGGGTTTTTGATGCGGAATGTGAGGTTCTGAGGAAGCTAGTAGCAGAAAATCCAACTTATATGCTCACATTTATTGGACATTCGCTTGGGGCTGGTGTGGTGGCGTTATTGACAATGCTAGCGCTTCATAACCGCGACAAATTGGGGATACAGAGAGACAAGATAAAATGCTATGCGATTGCTCCTGCTCGATGCATGTCTCTCAATTTGGCCGTAAGATATGCGGATGTGATCAACTCTATCGTACTACAGGTCGGGTAGTCTCCTCTTTTTTATTATAAACTAGTACTATAGCTTGATTGATTTGCTTAACACTGAAATGGTTCTCTTGGAGATGTAAGAATGTGAAGTTATAATTGGATTGCTGGTGCTATGCATTGATAGACTTTACACGACATACATGTTTGCATGTCTAGCATGTGTCTTGTCCTCCGTCATTGTTGTTCTGAATTTAGAAGATGTATAAATAGGTCAAGGATAATCGATGAACCCATATTAATTGTTTGAATTAATATATTCTGTCTATGTGACATGGATTTATATCACAAAACCACAACATTGAAAGGTTTTCTTTGAAAGATTTCAAACAATAAATAAACACATGCTTCTGGGAATTGGAATTTATATCACAACTTTTGTTTCATCTGGGATATTTATTCTATTATTAAGTTTTTATTTTTATAGAAGATATCATATGTAGAAACTAACCAAAAAGAAGAAGTTTTCCTGATTTTCTTATATATATATATATATATTAATTTATTAGTTTGTGCATTAACATTCTACACTTGTTTATTCTTCCTACACAGGATGATTTTTTACCTCGGACAACCACTGCTCTGGAAAGCGCCTTCAAGTCACTTTTATGGTAAATTAGTAATAATTAGCATGACTTCATGTTAGTTTTATTGTATGAATGAATGCCGAAGACATCAACAATTGATTTTACTAAGCCATCTGAGTAGATTGCCAACATTGTGTAGACATTGAAGTGTGCATGCATTGTCATGGAATAATTTTTTAAGTTAAAACTATTCCTTCAAATCAAGTGTTGTCAAATTGTCACCGTGGCCGCTCCATGGCGTTATGGCATGGCCGCCCCACCATATTTATATGGTGGGCTTTTGGCGGCTGTCATAATTTGCCATTGATAACACTGTTCTAGTCCATTGTTCCTGAATTTCCGGCTGATTCCAACTGGTTAATATGGTATTTTTTTCTTGGAGAAAACCAGCAACCTGATTTATTTATAGATTTCGAGATTTGTTGAGTAAAGGGTGGTATGATGAATTCATAATACTAACCACATGAAATAAGTTTTTCAATTTTTCATGCATATGCATTGGATTATTCCAACTCAGCTCTTGCCATTAGGATGACCTCCAAACATGTTATCCTTTCATATGCTTATATATTGGATTAGTACAATCTAGCTTTGTGAGCTACAATGATTGTTTTTCTTTCTTGGCAGTTGGCCTTGTTTATTGTGTCTCATGTGCTTAAAGGATACTTTCATTCTGGAGGAGAAGAAGCTTAGAGATCCAAGGCGTCTGTACGCACCTGGTCGTCTCTATCACATTGTGGAGCGAAAGCCCTTCAGGTACAGTTTGATGCTCTCTTAACAAAGTTTCGTCGAGCATCTATTTATCTTGTTTCATATGACATTTTAAAAAAGATGACCTTTTGGTAGTCCTGTTCGCAGTCAATATGTAAGCCGAAATCACGGATTCTACATAGAAAACTATTATATACTTTTTAACTTGACTACACTTAGGAGGAATAATTACTAAGGGAAAATATCAACGGGTCCAAAGAAAGGTTTTATAAGTTTGGCTTTGTTAGTTGTATATAATCTGTTATATTGTTTGTAATAGGACAACATGGTGTCATTTGATTCATGTATCTAACCTCACCTAGCCCTGTTTGTTTAAACAGCTAAATTAAATGTTTATCATATAGCTGCTTATGTATAAGCTATTTCTATAACATAAGATGTTAAATTATTTTTATATAAACTATAACCTGTTTTCATAAGCTGGAGCAAATGAAAATAAGTTGAAAACAACCTATAGATATGTCCTAAGCTGTAAGCTCTCCCAAACAGTCTCACAAGTACATATTCCTGTAAATAAGCTTAAATAAGTCAATCCAAACACATCTGTGAGAAAAGACTTTGGTCATTGGTGGAGATCAGATTATTTTGCTTAAATTAAAGTCAGCCTAACTAAATTATTCAAGTTATTGAATTCGATGAGTCAAATATTATCTGTACAGCAATAATTTGGAGTATAGCCTCCTGGTTGTAGGTTTGGAAGATTTCCACCTGTTGTTAGGACAGCAGTACCTGTTGATGGGAGGTTTGATCATATAGTTCTTTCTTGCAATGCAACTTCTGACCATGCCATCCTTTGGATAGAGAGCGAATCGCAATGGGCTCTCGACGTAAGCTATTACCTTTTTCATCATTAGCAGAGCTTACGTTTGCTTTATGCATTTTGAAACTCTGGCTTGTGTTCTGTGAATAATCATAATTGTAGAGCTTACTTTAAATGAAACAAGTATTTGTCGAAAAATAAGGAAGATAATTCACTCTGATTTCCAGATATTCTGTATTAACAGGAGCCGTATCAGAATATTGATATGAAGTTGAGTTTTGTAAATGCATGCCACTTTGTGTTTACATTTATAACTTTCTACTTAATTTCTAGAGATATTTGAATGCACTCTAATCTTGTGACACACGCGTTTGGTTATGAGGCAAGAAAAACCGATTTCGAATAAATTGATTCTAGTCAAAAGTTAGTTGAAGGTAAATTGATTTTTGTTTGGATACATCCATGTAACAGTGAGTTTAAATAGTAGATTATGGGATAAAAATCAATTCTAGCGGCAAAAACTACAAATTCTAGCTTAAAGTTAGAATTAATTATGGAGACAAAATCAATTATACTCGAGAACAACCAAACATGTCAAAATCAATTATACACCTCTAGTTTGTGTGTAAGACAAGTGTTTCTTAAGATAAAATGACTCTAAAAGGACCCTTTTTTGTATTTGTATAAAAATTGTCTTTGTAAGTTGAACTCTTTGTACCTCAAGGCTTTGGTTATTATCATTATTTGATATCTGGTATTTTATGTCTATGTCCATCTAAATAATTATATTTCTTGCATCAGTTAATGCTCGAGAAAGATCGGTATACAAAGATTCCACCTGAGCAGAAGATGGTGAGGCAAGAATCGCTAGCCCGCGAACACAGCGAAGAGTACCGTGCAGCCCTTCAGAGAGCTGTTGCTTTGGATATTCCTCGAGCATACTCACCTTCCTCTTATGGAACATTCCATGAGATTGATGTTGAGGAAGATTCTGGAAAATCTAGCGGAAAAGGCTCTTCCCTGTCTCATAAGAAACGATCGGAGAGTTGGAATGAATTTGTCGAAGGTATGTTTGATGTTGACGACACGGGTCATATGGTGTTTAAGAAGACAACTCTTTAAAAAATTTATTTTTTATCAAAGCATTATTTGGTTCTATTTTGTGGCCAAGAGTAAAAATTCATTGATTTGCATTAAGCACCTGTTTTAGTTCAGCGTGATGTTTTGTTGTGATGCTCTATTTAGCTTGGCCACCTTGTGAATATTATAATTTAGAGCCTATTTGGATTGAACTTCTAAGGAAGTATTTATAGAAAGAGAAATATGATAAGAGTTTTGCAGACAACTATAAGTTTTTAAACAGCTTCTGTTTGGTATAAGTTTTTTATTTTATTTTTATGATTAGATATTGAACTTGATATCTCGGAGTTTACAATACTTTCACATAGATTTCGCACCAGCCACAGCCGCTTGAGCTTGACTCCACTTGTGCTAGACTCCAATGGTTTTGTTTGGTATAAGTTGAAATTAGTTTTTGCATTTTAATTTTTTAAAAGGTTCATCATTTACCCTCTCCATAAATATTTGTATGCTTATTAGGAATTACTCTGCAAGTGAAATTTTGTTGACTTATTTTCACTTACAAAAGATAATCCAAACTGGGCCTTAATGTTTTATTCTTCATTGAGCACTTTGGACAAACATTGCATGCATGTAGGAGGCTTTGAGTTTGATATCTGACACTTACATTTCTATCTCCCCTAACATTTACTTATAAAAAACTCTAGAAAGTTGCTTTGCCAATCTATTTTATTTGTCATTTATTTAAATAATATTATGATGGACTCATAATCTATAAAGACATTTGTTAATAATTTTTTTTAAAAATATATTAAAAAATCAATTTTATATTTTTAAAATAATATCTCTATATTAAAATTTTCAACAAATATCTTTAGAATCCTTGATAGCATTTGGATATTCTATATATATCCTACTCACTAGAAAGATTGACTACTTGAGACTATCTTAAATGGGTTTGTCCCAAATTGACTTTAGTTAAGCCAAAGGGGTTGCTGGAAGTATTTGATTGGAGTCTTCAAAAGTGATTAATCAAGAGGTATGCAACATCAAATTTTCAAACACCTTTTTGGATATAAATGATATGCAATGCAATCATGATAATCCCACTACAAATCTAGTGCCTAGATTTTGTGTCTTGTTTTAATAACTCAATAACCATATTTATTCTTAGGTCAATCCTATATCATCACCACTTACACATAACTTTGTCTCATCGTTTTCTTGTTTTACCATCCAGTTAAGATGATTTTTTTTCACCAACATATGGTTGGGATTTGGGATCATGAGATTTTTACTAATTTGGAAGCACATATACTTAGAAAAAAACAATAAAACAAAAAAAGTCATCACCAATGTAGACAATAGTATAATATGATTCTTTAAAATTTATGTGAACACTTCAAAATTTTAGATTCCCATGTAAAGAATAAATTTAAATAATCTGAAATAGATTTTTTTAAATAGATAATATTAAAAGTTAATTATTAATTTTGTAAAGAAAAAAAATTAAATTTATAACCTCTTTATTACACCAACTCCTTTGAATCGCCTTATGACTCCCATAAAAAAAAATTAGGTCCTACAATTCGATTTTCTAATTGTGTAACTACACGAATTACCTAATTGAAAAGTATATGTTTATGATACGGCACATATTTTTATTTTGGCCTACAATACTCAAGTAAAAATAGAAAATTTCTACCGTACACGATTCAATTCACACATGTACTGAAAACATTTGATCTTTTAAATTAATAATTAAATGATATTAAAAAAAAACTATTTCATATTATTTATATAATTATAATAACTAAATATTATTTACCAAAAGTATAAACAAAATAAAAAATTTAATTTTTAATGAATTGTTTTTATTCATAATAGTGAATATTAAATATTTTAACAATAAAATGCAAAAAAAATTAGTATAATGTTTATAAACAATAAAATTATATATATATTTTTTTTTTATGGAATGATCATTCATAAAATAAAAAAGTCAACAAACAACTTTTTGATTCATAAAATTGATAATTAATTTATTGATTTATAGAATAAACGTACTAAAACCCTTTAATTTGTGAATGTACGATATAAACTCCTACATTAATATAAAAGTTTCTTAGGAATTGGATAAAAAAAATATTCTTAGGAATGGGAATTATGTTCTTGTGAATGCACTAATGTATTCACATATGAATTTGACAAATGCAGAGGTGATAAAAGTGTGAATGTTTTATAGTTCGAGTATTTAACATACTTAAAAAAAATTCTTCTACTTTGGCTCCAACATGTAGAATCATATTATTGACCAATTACTTAGTCAAAACTTTTTAATGAAGAAAGTGTGATCCATGCATAACGGAATATATACACACAAAGTCAGTCATCGTGCTTCAGATGCTTGCTTGCTTGCATATTACCAGCCTGTCTTGTGCCTATATTAAAATCATGCAGCAGGTCAAATGAAAATCAAATTAATTTAGTGTCTCAAATTGTAAGGGTACACATTAGTTTCTCTATCACTATTTCAAAGATTAAATTTACCTATAAACTTGTTAACACAACAATTACCTATAAACCATATATTAAATTGGTGTTTCACATGGAAATTTAGTGTATATGCAGTTTTAGCAACATAATTTGTATATTTATTCAACCCTTGTTGATTATTTTTTTGGTTACAACCCATGTTGATTGATTTAATAGATAGAGATAGCCTTTTTCAACAAGTCATGGTCATTGACTCCACTTAGCCTACCATCATTTAGTTTAGGCCAATCATCAACTTCCACATTAATTCCATTTTATAATTCTATTGACTCTATGCAAAAATCACCTAACAAGTTAGTTTTTTAAAAATAATTGGAGAAAAAAAAAATTATTATAAATAGGGATACTAACGATTATTTTATAACTGTTTTATATAATATTTGAATGATGTTTCTTTATATTACAACTAACTTGATACATATGAAACACTAACAATTAGTTTCATTTTTGCTTTATTTTATGTTATATATGTCTTTGTTGTCACTTCTCCACTTGATTAACAAAATTAACATATTTGTCATCTCTTAACTATTTTTTTTCTTCTTATTATATAAATTTATGTATCATTCTTCAACTCCAAGTTTCTGACCAAACTTTTATACATTAAATACCACAAAACTTTGTAACAATATGCCAAATCTCTTTTTTCATAATGTCCAATTCATACCCTTATGTCGAGCTTCCTATTGTAGACATTTCTAAACCATTACAACCATCTTCTTTAACACCTCTCTCTAAAGCTTGCAAAGATTGGGGATTTTTCCACATAATTAATCATGAAATTTCAAAAGATCTTTGTAGCCAGCTTCATTCATTATCTAAATACATATTCAATCTTCCTTCTGATACTAAACTTAAACTTGGTCCTTTCTCTTCTTTAAAATCTTACACACCTCACTTCATTGCTTCTCCTTTCTTTGAGAGCCTTAGGATTGATGGACCTGATTTCTATGTTTCTGCTAAGAGTTCTGAAGATGTTCTGTTTGAAAAACAGAATTCCAAATTCAGGTAATTTTTAAGGATTTTGTTGTTCCTTTGTATTAGGCCTTTTAATTAGTACTATTTTTCTATTCCATATTATGAAGTGTCGACACAGATACAGACACAACACTGACACTGACATGTAGACCTGGTAATAATTTGAGAAACCATAAGTGATTGAACAAAACCACATGTATCTATTGGATACCAGACACATCTTTAATCTGAAGTGTTCGTAATTGTCTAATTTTTTGTTGGTTATACCTCATAGTTTCATGATTAGTGGTAATGTCGCTTGAGCGAGATGGGAAACCCTTTGCACTTAGCCCAAAGGTTTGTTGGGCTGCGACAAAATGTTGCGGGGACAAAGCCCCACGTTATTGTTCAGGGTAATCTTGTTAACCGGACTGTATTATTCAAAGAGATGTTGTCATTTGTAACTATAAGCTCGAATTATAATAAAAAGTTGGAGACATAAATGCAATTGACTGAACTCTGTGATCAACTCTCGTGTGTTCTCTCTTTGCATTTTTTTTCGTATTTGTTTTCTTTTGAAGTTCTAGCAATTTTTTTGTGCTTTTTTTTTAAGAAATGCATAATTTGTTTCTTTTTAATGTTTTTGAACAGTGAGACATTGGAAGACTATTGTAGCAAAATGGCAGATTTATCAGAAAGAATTTTGAAGCTTGTATTGATGAGCTTAGGAGAAGGCTTTGAAAACTTGTTCTATGATTCTGAATTCAAAAAGTGTCAAGGTTACTTAAGAATAAACAACTATTCATCACCAAAAAAATTGGAAGAAGAACAAGTTGAAGGGCTAGGAAAACACACTGACATGAGCTGCATTACAATCTTATACCAAGATGAAATTGGAGGACTTCAAGTTAAAACAAATGAAGGAAAATGGATTGATATAAGTCCTTCTGAAGGAACCTTAGTTGTTAACATAGGTGACATGATGCAAGCTTGGAGCAATGATAAGTTAAGGTCTTCTGAACATAGAGTTGTTTTGAAGCAGAAACATGTGAATAGATTTTCTTTAGCTTTCTTTTGGTGTTTTGAGGATGAGAAAGTTGTATTGGCACCTGATGAAATTGTTGGTGATGGAAATGAAAGGTTTTATGACCCTTTTGTTTGTGAAGATTATTTGAAGTTTAGAGAGAATAATCAAAGTGGGAGATTTGAAAAGGTTGGTTATACAGTTAGAGATTTTGCTGGGATTAAGTCTTAGCTGTAAATTCATCATACTGTATAATAATAAATTCATCATACTGTATAATTTATATTTATTGTGAAATTGGTGGTATATATAAAATAAATATACATAAAGACTTTGTTGTCTTTAAATGTGCATGTATTCATACTTTCAAATATAAGTAAAATGAAGTAAAAGAAAGTTGATGTATTTAAATTAAAATTTAAATAAAATATATAAATTTTGTTTTTTATCAATTTTTGCTTATATTTAAAATAAGATGGAGTATATTCTTTTAATCTTTATAGTTGAGATAACAACTCATTTGATAAAAATAAAGGAAAATGAACATATCTTTTAAAACTATATTTGTATTGAGTTGATATAAATTGAATTATTTTCTCAATTTTAAAGACAAAAATTGTTGATTAATATTTCCAAAGAATTTTATGGATCATCAATAAAATTTAAAGTGATATTTAAACACTAATATATAATAGAATGTTTTTTTTTCTTTTTAAAATATTTTTTTTTATACTAAAATATTTCACTCAATTTTATATACTATATTGTCCTATTTTTTGAGCCCAATAGGAAGTCGCTGGTCCAAGGTGCGACCAGCTGAAAACCACTCTTAAATGGACCTAGTTGGAGGTCGCTGGTACATTAATAAATATTTAAAGAATTAAAACTAATTATAATATTTAATAATTGTTTATTTAATATATTAAAACTAATTATAATATTTTAAAAAATAATAAAAATAATAATAATAATAATAATAATTTGCTACTTACCAAATTGTACAATTTATGATTAATCAATTTGTTAAAAATAATTTGCGACTTACCCAAATTATACAATATAATAATTTTCTCATTTAATGGTTAAATCAATCATTAATCACAAATTGCTAAAATTAATTTTCTCATTAAATGTGATTTAGTAAATTGATTAATTTTCTAATTAATTTATAAATTGATTTAGTATAAAAAAATTGATTCATGTTATTGGTAGTAATGTGACAAAATATATATATATATATATATATATATATATATATATATATATATATATATATATATATATATATATA
>JBBPBS010001102.1:7913181-7964255 GCA_037974835.1 Cicer judaicum | reverse complement strand
ATTTAACAATCATACCAATCAATTTTTTTTATACTAAATCAATTTATAAATTAATGAAAAAATTAATCAATTTATTAAATCATATTTAATGAGAAAATTAATTTTAACAATATGTGATTAATGATTGATTTAACCATCAAATGAGAAAATTAATATATTGTATAATTTGGCGAGTAACAAATTGGTTAATTTTAAATCATGCAATTTAGTAAGTAGCAAATTTGGTAAGTCGCAAATTATTTTTAGCAAATTGATTAATCATAAATTGTACAATTTGGTAATTAGCAACTTATTATTATTTTATTATTATTATTTATTAGTATTTATTAGTATTTTTTTAAATATTATAATTAGTTTTAATTTATTAAATAAACAATTATCTAGTTTTATTTTTAATGTATTTTCTTTGAAATTTATAATATAATTTACTATTTTTAATTTTAATTATAATCATTTTTAATTATAATAATAATAATATTAATTATTTATTAATTTAATTATTTATTAATATATTAAATTCATATAATAATGCATAAAATGACAAAAAATAAAAAAAGTTTAAATTTCATGTCGTCTCCTGAACCATCAACCTCCAATTAGGTCAATTTCATAGTGGTCTTGAAATAGTCGCATTTTCGACCAACGATTTCTTATCTGACCTGAAAGATAGGAGCGACTTTTTATTAAACTTAAAAAGTAGTACATTCTAGTCTATAAAACTGACAGTGAAGTATTTTGATATTAAAAAAAAAATTCCAAAAAAAAATCTAATAAAATACCTATACAAATAGTCAACCGTAATATTTAATGTTGTGGAGAATCGTAGTCGTAAATGATTGATTCGTCTCAATTGTAAAAGCATGCATTTACATAGCCATAAAATCCAAAATTTTATTAGGTTTTTATATTGAATTTAATTATATTTATAAAATAGGTATGTAAAGTAAGAAACGTCTCTTTTAAAAATTATATTCAGTCTTTGTCTTTATTCTTTGCGGTTGTTGGATTAAATCAAAGACTTTTTTCAAATAGTGAAGAGAAGTACGAATACAGAGTTAGTTTTATACTGAGAACAGAATTGATCAGGTGTTTGTTTTGTTGTATGAAGATTTATATTTGGAATTTCCAACTGCACATGAAAAATCATGTGTTCTATTGTTATTGATTTTTGGTTGGATGTGCCAAACATTTATTGAGGAGACAATTATACTAATTTTAAAAGCATAATATAGATCTAAGAAAATATTGAATATAAAGCCGCCTCTATTTTATGAAAATTAGTACCAAGTTGAAATTTTTCAGTTATAATTAGATTCCAATAGCAAATACTTGTGTACTTGATAATTTTCAAATGCTTCAGATAAAGACAAAATTATTCCATTACTTTGCATTGGTAAATTTTCTTGGGTTTTGGCACAATGAAATGTTTTTGTTTTGGCATAAATGTTTAATGTTAATGTGTTTATTTTGTCAAAATATTTTCTATTTTCATTTTTTTCAATATATATATTTATTTTAAATATATATATATATATATATATATATATATATTATATTTGTCGAAATATGATAAGAAATATTTGAAATGAACGAATGTTATAGAAATAAAATGAAATACTAGTTAATAAAGATATATTTTTAAAATATTTAAAAACATCTTTTTGACATTTTCATTGTATTAAGAAATATAGACAATTATTCAACTCAAAAGTCTTTTACCTCTTTATTAATGGATAAAATTAACACAAATTTTTTAAAAATCAAAATAGGAAATTGCTTCACAAACTAAATGAGTCATTTTTCATCGCAACTTTAAAAAAAAATTGAAACAAGAATCAAAATAAAAAAGAAATATTTTTTTGGTTTAATTACAATTTTGATCATTTTATTTCCACTAATTCGTAAAATTGGTCATTATATTTTAAAATTTAAATATTTTGATCTTTTATTTGAATTTTTTAACTAAAAAATAATGATGCATTATATTTTAAACGATATTGTATATAATATAATGATATTGAATATTTAATATTCATCAAATTACAAAACAAAACATAAAAATCTCTAAAAACTTGTTTTTCAACTTAATGAAATAATTTATTTTTATAATTTAATTAATTATTTATAATAATTAATTCATCTTGATGATTTTACATTGTGTAAAGTTATGAGTCTCAGGGATAATAGTAGTAATGATCCAATCTTTAAGTTTGGTGACAATTTGACATTTACACCTTTTTATTTTTCAAATATCTAATGAGGTGACATTTGTGATTCTCTATTCCCAAATAAATTTTTTGCAAATTTTTCTCACCACTTTCTCAAACTGAACTAGGGGGTGATAACTTGGATGCCATAAGCAAGAATGCTCGATAACAAAGATTAGGCCAAAGTAATCATATATACAAAAGAAACGATGAAGAAAGGATCACATGTAGAGCTGTAGAGCTGTCAAAAAGTTTCAAATGTTCAAGTCGTCTTTAAAAGAAAATTTATTAAGTCTTTAATATTAGATTTTCTATTAAAATAATTTTTTAAAGCACATATCTATTATTTTATGGAGTTTAAGCAACGGGTTTATAAGCCCCTAATATTTTAATTTTGAGATTTTTGTTTTTGAAAAAAATAAAAAAAATAAAAAAAAATTCTTAGAAAAAATTGTTAATTTTTTTTCTCAAAAAATTTTGTGAGAAACTTTTTTTTAAACAATTCTCGAAAAAAAATTATTATTTTTTTCTCAAAATTAAAAAAAAAAATCATAAATAATTTTTTATTGAAAAAATCGAAACTTTTTTATCGGTGAACTTTTCAAAAAAAGTTATTTTAAAAAAAAAAGCTAAAAAAAATAGGCCCGTAGACCTTCTAAACCCACAAAATTTTAGACAGTTTTTAGTGTTGGGGGTTTGTTTTTTTAGAGTCTTTTTAATTATAAATTTTTTTTGCCTTTCCAACATGTGTACTGTAGCTAATAATTAGCGAATTTATCAAATTGACAGCTCTAATTACATGGCTAGAAAAACCAAAATAATCCTTTCAATATTTTTAACCAATGCTTTCTCTAAAAAAACACAGGAAATTATCAAATTCTACCTTCTGGTAGTTAAAAATTGAATAAAATCACTACTAGAAGCGTGACTCCAATAATATTTTTGCATTAGTGAATAAATATTGAGGGTTGATGATCAATCACCATATCTTTTGTCCATTAAGCATGTTTTTGTTTTGTATCAAGTTTTTGGATTTGGGCCTCGAAGGCCCACTTAGAGTATAGTTCAAGTATGTTGTTCTTGCTCAAGGTAAACTAACTCTTAATTTCCAAATTATAGTGAACTTGATATGCTAAAAAAAATTATATGAATAAGATATTCATGCCCTTGCAAACTTTTAGTTTAATTTAATTACAAACTTGATTTTTGGGCTATTGTGACACCTCTTCCGTTTTAGACTGATTTGTGTTTTAAGTTTGAATAAAATTTTGCTGGTACTTGGAACTTTCAAATTGAGTAATCTCACATAAGGTAAAACTCTTGTGACTTGTTCAATGAGATTATTAGTCACATAACTAATTAATAAAGATATATACTTTATATAAAAAAAAATATATACTTTCCATTGTCTAGAAACAGTTAGATTAAGTAATTAATTAATAATAAAAACTGAAGTTGTCACATATGTTATTGTAATTTGTAACCCCAATTTAGTATGTTACATGAACTAGTGAAACTACCATCTTCATTCCCTCTTACCTAACATAATATATTATTACATCTACACTTTTTCCACTAATTTCATCTTTTAGACCGATAATCAAGCACATACACATGAAAACAGGAATTCTTGAAGTACTTCTTGTTAATGCTAAAGGCATTAGACATACAAACATTGTTGGTATCCTTCCTTTAATTTCACTCTATATTTATAAGCATGTTGTTAATTATAAATATATAGACTAATTTTCTTTAGAAACTAAACTTTAACTTTTATTTATTAGGAAAAAATTTCTCTCTTTTTATTTATTTATTTATTTTATGGACAAAAAGTTAAAGTATATTAATTGTCATGTTGTATATTTTATTTCTTTTGATGAATTGAAAACTAATTGTTGCTTATGATCGTTTTGTGTACTTAAAATTATTTATAGGAACACCTTCTTACTATGTTATTATTGAGTGCGGGTCTCAATCTCAAAGGAGCAAAACTTCACGAGGTACATTGATTTGATTATTTATAGCATTATAACACGTTCAATTAAATTTTAATTGTCAAATCTAGATTATGCTTTGATCTGACGATTGAGATTTAATTGATTGAGATTTAATTGATTGAACGTTCTAAGAGATTAAGATTATAATTTTTAATAAACAAGATTGAATTTGTCAATGGTGTAGGAAAACATGAGAAACCTTGTTGGAATGAGCAATTCACATTTGCTTTATCATCTTTTGATTGCAAGATGAATTCAACCTATCTTACATGTAAAATCATGGACACAGAACTCTTCACAAATGGTGGATTTGTTGGGGAAGCCAAGTAATCCTTTGTCCAAATCTCTTACTCAATTTGATGCCAATAAAAAAAAGAATAGGATATATTTTTGAACATGTTCTTTTGAATATATTATCAATAACTAAATATGCTGAAAAATAGTGAATTACTTGCATTTCTTTACAAAAGTGCACAGTAAACAACATTTTTTTTAAAAATAAAATATAAAAATATCTAAAAACTATTTCAAATGAGAAAATAAAAATCATTTTTTATAACTGATTTTATGTTTTGAAAAAAATATTTTCATTATAGTGGATAAACACAAAACAAATTTTATTTTGTTTTTTGAAAAAATTAATAATAAATAATCTCTAAAGTATTTGAATGTCAAAATCACTTTTTTTTTTTTTTTATAATCCCTGACTCATAATACACACAAAAAATAATTGAATCAACATATTTAACAGCTAAAAATTGCAAACATTAGTTACCTTTAATGTCTTTTCTTTAAATATATATATATATATATATTTTATTTTATTTTAAAAAAGGAGTTTAATTTTGATATGTTGGTCTCATGAAACAGGGTTCACATAGGTGGAATAATAACAGAAGGAATCAACCAAGGATATATAGATATAAAACCTGCTGCATATAATGTGGTCCTTGAAGATGACACCTACAAAGGACAGATAAAGATTGGATTTAAATTCATTGCAAATGTAAGCTTGTACTTTTTTTAAAAAGCTTGTGAGTGAGATTTAATTTTATGTTGAGTAAAAAAATAATAATAATTATACATCTAAATGGTAATAAAAATTTGTTCATTGCAGAAAGAGAATTATGTGATGAGGAAACAAGAATCCATTGTTGAGGAGAAAGGACCAAGTCATAATTCAATTTGTGCCACCATTTGGAGAATACCATGGTGGAAGTTCTTGTTTTTCTATAATAAAAAGATTAATTCCAAAGATAAACAAAAGAGGAACTAGGACTATCATTTGATGGATTCTTACCATTAATGGTTATTATATTCAGTAAACAATTTTGGTCCTTAATGTGTGAGACAATATGTTACAATAGTCTTTGTAGTAAAATTACAAAAATATATCTAAATATCTCATTTTAATATTTAAATATATTATTGATTAATCAATTTAATTTTAAATATTTATTCATTAGTTAACTTAATTCATAAAATTATTGACGAAAATATACTAACTTAGTTCATAAAATTATTGATGAAAAATATAGTTGAAGTATTTACAATTTGGTTATGATATTTAAAATCAGATCTCAAATGGTTAATTGATTAGAAGAAATATTGTTAAGAGTCAATGACAATATTGATTATAAATAGGATTAATAACCATATATTAATTGTAAATAGTTCTTATTAATCGAAAACATGAATCATAGATTAATTGGAAAATATATTTGTAATTTTAGCATAAGAGAAATTAAACACCTTTATAATTGATTCTAGATTTATTTACCAACTTTTGCACCATCATCTATACCTATGACAAATCTAGTATCAAAATATTTCTACTAAGCCATGAAGTGAGTGTTGTGATAGTGTCTCATGCATCTGACTCCAAAAGAATCCAAAAATAGTTACTAAACTAGTCGAGCTTCTTTACTGTTTAAAATTATTATTAATTTGAGAACTTAGAAATAAGAGCAGAACCAAATAAAGTATCCATAGTAAAACCCACTTTTAAAACCTATGAAGTCACTACTATACTTTAATAAGAGGATATTTCATCAACATGATATGATATATTTATTACTTTCTGAATATATCGAAAAATTAATATATGTAATTTATCTATCAAAATTTTTAATTTAATTAATTTTAATAAATATTATAATAACATATACGTGGATAAATTAAATAAAATTATTGATAAAAAATTCATAATATTAATATACACTATTTTTTATGGTACATTTATTAATCAACTATATTTAATTTCTTTTTAGGAAGTAGTGATATTTAATAATAATAATAAAATATCCTCAAGTACTTATATATTACTAATAATTACTTAAATTATTAGACATGTAATCTTCACGATGGGAACATGTAGCACGTACCAATTCTCATATTAATCAAGCTGTCATGAGCCAAATGACGAGTACATATAGATGATAGATAGACTATATTGTAAAATAAAATAAAAAAGAGCACATAGAATAGAGTATATATTTTGAGAAATATAGGTTGCACGTCTTTGAGGATTTTCAAGCCTACAAATAAGAGTTATGGACAAAATTAATTTAATGTTCACATGTGTTCCTTTAAATGTTAACAAATTTGATTCAACAAGGCCAGCTACTCTATACTCAGTTGTATTAAATTCTTCACCAACTAAATAAAAATGCTAATTAGGTTTTTCTATTTTGAAATCTTCTTTTTTAAAGTTGAGCGGCTTTACTTTTGCCTTAATAAAATTATTAGATTAAATACTAATGAAAATTGGTTGTATTATCTTAATGAATATAGAATATACTATATAAAAGCTAATGAAAGTGATGAAGTTGTTGTCTTCATGTTCTTAAAAGTTGACCCTCATAAAAATATTAAATTATTGTTCAAAGATGATCATTTCATAGTTCGTGTCATAAAATCGGGCACTTTTTAAAATTATTTTAAGGAACATACTTTAATCTTTTATAACTATGCGAAGTTAAAGCTTTAGTAAATTTTCGAATTAGTGATTAAAATTTTATAAGATAGTATTAAAAATTAATTCAATCATTCACGCGATTAATATTTTAAAATGATAATTGAAATTGAAAAATTTTAATCAAAATTATCCCTCTATTGATATATTGATATTTGCACGGACAGATATGTCATAAGTTGATAATATAAAAAGAAACTTAAAATTAAATAAATAATATCAAGAATACATAAAAAAAATCAAGACAAAAGGATAAAATTTGATTATCGCTTTGCAACTTCAGAGATTATATCAGAATAATAATAACATGGAGTACCAGGCTATACAACTATAATTTCAAGAACTTTGAATATTTACTCTTAACAGATCTTATGGTGTATAAACTAATAAAAGAAGAAAAAAAACTCCTAAAGTAATAACAGTTCCAAGAGGCGTTTAATATGAATATGGTCTAAACGTAGACAATACTATCTATAATAAAATTGTAGGAAAATATTATATCTATTCTCATTTTCTATTATTATAAAATTTAGTTTTATTAAAAATGGAAAGGGACCGTCATGGTACCTTTTTAAGAAGTCATATTACACGTACTTTTAGTTTTAAGTGAATATGTAAATTGATTTATAAAATTATAACTGTCAATCAAATTAGTTTATAAATTTTGCGAGTTAACAAATATTTAGGATATTATAAAATATCAATCAAAATAATTTATGTATAAATTTTTATTGTGATATATTTTGATGTGACACTATAGTTAAATATGTGGTATATACACATTTATTTGTTATGAAATTTAATCTTAGAGATAAATTTGTAAGTAGTTGTAATTATATATTGATTAATTATAAATAAATAGTCTATGAAATTTTTAAATTTAATACAAAAATTAATCTCCGTTGTGATGATATTAATATGATATCAATGTAAATTGTCAAATATTCAATTAACATATTACATTCTAATTTCTAATGATAAAAATTTAAATATTGATTGATTTGATTATAATTTTATAATTTCAATAATATATTTATCGATTTACAAAATTCAAAGACTAATTTAACTAATACTTTAGGATAAAAAAACATACACATTATTTATGCTTGCATTTCATCATATAAAAAAGAGAAAAATTTCACAAAATTTTGATAAAAAAAAGTTATGTGTTGAGTTAGTAATTTAGTTTGTGTGATCAATCATTCTCTATTAATTTATATCTAAATACTAAGAATCATTACTATACTTTTTATCATTTTTTTTTCATTTAACTATATGCTTTCAATTTTATTTTATTATACACATTTGACAATCATCATATACATAGTATAATGAAGACTTGCATCTCAAACTCCATTTTCATATAGTAAAGAAAGCTTTCTTCTCTTTTTTTCTCTCTTCTTTCTTTTGCTTTTGGCATCAATAATTTTCAAGGAAGAAGATAAAGGCACAAAAGCTAAGGAGGGAACTGTTTCAAATGATGTTTATCTAAGTTACAGTTCAAATTCAAACCAAACAAATTAAAAAAAAAGGTAACATATATATATATAAAGATTAAAGACACTTATGGGGACAGTTGCTTTTTTTTTTTCTTGTGTTTTTTTCTAACCGTTGTATTTGAGTTTTAGTAACAGTTTTTTTGTTTCAATCTTAGAAAGTTCTTAAACAATGCTTTTTTTAACAACCTTTTTTTCAGTACAATTATTTTGGGTTTCAATAGCAAGAACATTCTTTCACAGCTTTTGCTTTTTTGTCACACAACAACATGCTCAAGTTTTCACCTTTTCCTTTTGATCCATCTTTTTTTTCTATACTTTTATGTTTATGTAGTTTTAATAATTTTAATATAAAGTCTATATATTTTAATATCATTGTATGTGTTCACAACTTGTAACTCAACTTCAATGATTACTATATATATCTGCAGGTGTTGAAAAAAATTGAGTAAAAATTATTATTGAGTAAAGATGGATAATATTTCATCAAACTTTGATGAAAACTCTTCTATGGATCAAAATGATCATTCAATCAATGGAACTGTTGAGTATTCTCCGTTCAGTGGCGACTCTTTCGCGTATTACCGAACTAATTCCGAGGTATCGAATTTATCTGAGACTATTGATGATAATAGCTTTGGTAGTGAACCATTGCCTTCACCATGGATGAATGTGAAACATGGAGCTAGTCCAGCTGTTCTTTCAAGGTTAGGCATGAAGCAGAGAAAGCTTTCATTGGATGATGATAAGCCTGATGATCTTGATCTCTTGGAGTCAGGTAATTGGTTTGCAATCTGCAAAGTATATGTTTTATGTATTGTTTGTTTGTACACTTTTGCTTTGTGAATAAGTACAATTGGATTGTACACTTTTTTTTTTTCTTAACCTTCTAGTTCCTAGAGGAAAGACCTTGGTTATCTGGAGTTTGGCAATGAGGTAATTAAAGTCGGATCAATGATTGTGTCAGTTATGATTCGAACTCGGATTTTCTTGAATAATTCGTCATTAACTGGAGCTTGTTAACCATTCGAGCTTAATCACTTGATTAGTGCATCTTTGCTTTGTGAATAAGTACAATTGGATGTCCATAAGGTGTCATCTTAGTGTAAGAATTTAGTCTTGTAACCTCAAGAAATAGAGTTCAAATCTTTGAAGAGACAGTTGTAAAATGATCTTTTGTGTCACGTTAATTAATAATAATTTCTCATTCCCCAATATTAAAAAAAAATGTGCAATTGGATTGAATTTTTTTGGATGTTTTTTAGAGCTTGAAATGATGAAGGAAAGATTTGCTAAGCTTCTTTTGGGGGAAGATATGTCTGGTGGTGGTAAAGGTGTTTGCACTGCAGTTACAATATCAAACTCAATTACCAATCTCTATGGTAACTTTTTAACAGTAACAAACCAATTAAATGAAGTAGTTTGGTAAAATGTTTGTTTGTTAGTTTGTTTAATATTTGGATTTGGAATTTGCAGCAACTGTATTTGGACAAAATTTGAAGTTGGAGCCTCTAAAGCCTGAGAAGAAAGCTATGTGGAAAAGAGAAATGAATTGTCTAATGTCTGTGTGTGATTATATAGTAGAATTTGCACCAACTGCACAATACTTGAATGATGGTACAATTGTGGAGGTGAACTATTGCTACACCTTGCTTATTGTGCATTTTGAACAGTGTCGTCAATCGCATATCGCTAAAATTAAAATTGTTGGTTTGTTTAAATTTCGCTATGCTACAGTGCTATAGCACCGCTATAACTGCTATTTGACAACATTTTATACTAAATAGTATATCGTAGAATAATAGCGATTTGTTCAAGTTTTACTACACTAGAGTGCTATTATTTGACAACATCAATCTCATAATGTCTTATATTTTATGTAATGATATATTTCAGATGATGACAAGTAGACCAAGGTCAGATATTTATATCAACCTTCCAGCTCTTCAGAAGCTTGACACAATGCTCATAGTAAGATAAATAAACTTCAATTGCTTCTTGAATGTGACAACACTCTTTTTCATCCACAAACCTATGTGCCTTACAGCATATTTTTTTTGCCAGGAAATATTTGATAGTTTCCAAGATACTGAATTTTGGTATGCAGAACAAGGGAGCATATCAGGAAACTCAAATAGTTCGCGTTCGAATGCAGGCTCGTTTCGAAAGATCGTTCAAAGAAAAGATGAGAAGTGGTGGTTGCCAGTTCCTTGTGTTCACAATGGTGGCCTATCTGATAAGTCAAGAAAGCATTTGATTGAGAAAAGAGATTGTGCTAATCAAATTCATAAAGCAGCTATGGCAATAAATAGTAGTGTTCTTTCTGAGATGGATATTCCAGAAACATACATGGCAACTCTTCCTAAGGTTAGTCCTCATTTGATTAAGACTTTTGTTGTTTCCTAATTTTACGAACCACTTTAAATTCAATTTGCTAGCTTATCGACAATCAGCTAGTTTATCCGTTATCTGCAGATCCTCTATCAGCTAACTTATCCGCTATTTTTTACGAGAGACTTAATAATACACATTAACATATTTTGTCAAAATGAACCATTTTTTTTGTCTGATCTTTTCTTTTTTGAAAAATTACTTTATTTTAGAGTGGAAGATCAAGTCTAGGAGACACAATTTACCGCTATATGTATTCTGCAGACAAGTTTTCACCTGGCTACCTTCTTGATTGTCTCAAAATAAGTAGTGAACATGAAGCACTTGAATTAGCAGATAGAGTTGAATCTTCAATGTACACATGGAGACGTAAATCTTGTCTAAGCCATTCAAAATCATCATGGAATAAAGTAAAGGAATTCATGGCTGACACTGACCATAGTGACAAAAACTATGTCTTAGCTGAGAGAGCTGAGACTATGTTGTTTTTCTTGAAACAAAGATATCCTGAACTTTCACAAACCTCCTTGGATACATGCAAGATTCAATACAATCAAGTAAGTTTAGTAAGTTGGCTATTTGTATATTCATATCATATACAACAAAATAATATTGAAACGACGTTTAATAACTATGTACCAATAGATTGTATAAAAAATGAATTTGAACTCACTATGATTATGCATTTACCCATTCAGAACATCGTTGGCTGTCTGATTTCAACTGGGTGGTCCACAAAATGCAAATTTTAATCTTTATTATTAAATCAAAATATTGAACTTAAACTTAGACCATCTGATTTTGATCGAACGACCACTGATATCCCAATTGTCTAAATGCGTGATGTCTCGACTACAAGTTGAGCAAAAGTAAAAAAAAACTTTAAATAGACAGTCAATCATATTTCATTATGATGTCATGAAATAATAATATTTTCTAAAATAATGACACAAATATATACATTGCGAGATATGATAGATATATATACAATTTTTTTACATTGTCAATACATAGTAATTAAACTCATCGAAGTATAGCAAAAAGAGTCATTACTTGGTTAATTTGCCATACAAAAGAGGAGGATATTTTTTGACACCAAAATTTGGACATCTATGGTAGAAAGAGAACTAACATATATCTTTCTTGTGAGCTCATGGAATAAAAATGAAATCAATTTTTGCAGGATGTAGGGAAAGCAATACTTGAAAGCTACTCAAGAGTATTAGAAGGCTTAGCATTCAACATTGTTGCTTGGATTGAAGATGTTATTTGTGCAGATAAATCTATGAGGAGTCAAAATATATAGCAACATTTTGTAAGCCATAGCCTTTAGGATAACACAGATAGGTAATAGATGACTACAATCAAAGTTATGCACTTACGTATGTATTTAAATTAGTTAACATTAGTATTATTACATAAGAAAGTTTGCACTTTCACTTGAAGCAAATTTTTTATGATATTATATTTCAAAATAAATAAAAAAATTAAGTATTATGAGTGGAATTGTGTGATATTGAGTTTATCTAATTTTCTATTTGAACACAACTGAAATTAATTTTTTATATTTTTAATTGACCAACTCAATAAAATACTAACAATGTTAACAATAGTAAAAAAAAAATATCATTTCACCTTTTGAAGGTTTACAATTTATAGATATCTCTCTTCCATTCCAAACATACTAACAAGAAAAATAGTAAAATCAAATGAAGGAATTTTTTTCACTTACTCATCAAAATGAGTGTGGAAATAGATTTTATGTGAATCTTAATCGTCAATGAAACTTAGACAATTGAGATATTAAGTTTTTAATTTATCAAAATGACTCTAAGAGGTGATTATAAATTTTTAAATTGTCTATTTTGAAACAAAGATATACAAACCTCTAATTCTAATTGACTTTACTATAAATTTGGTCTAAATCATTTTGGTCGGTCAAATTACAAATTTGATTTATTTTATTTTGAGATTAACAATTTTACTTTATTAACTTTATTTTTTATTTTGCAAAAATCAAATCTTTCTGAATTCGATTGAAACATGTACATTTATACATCAACTTTAATTAAAAAGCAAACTATATATTGTCATGCCACTATTATCTAACAATAATATTTAGTCAAACAAAACTTAGATTTTATTTCTGCGAGTTTTTCTTTTTATTTCCTCCTCTTATCTATTAGAAATTTCTATATAATAAAGATGAACACAAAAGATAAAAGATGAATTTTTTATTAATGTAAAAAAAATTATTTTATTTTTTAAAAAAGAACATTTTATTTATTTATTTTTAATACTCATTAATGTTCCTTCAGAAAATAGATCATTAATGAATATTTTTTTTTATATAATGTATTTTTGAATATCCTGATATCACATTAATCCCTAAAATAAAATTGATATATATATATATATTATGTATTAAACTATTTTTCACTTAATATAAAACAACATAGTAATTAACGAAACACAATAATAAATATTAATTTTATATGATTAAGGGTTAAGAGTGAAAATAACCCACCAAAGTGGTAATTATTTCCCGTTAAAAAATCTTGACCAAATTTCTTAAACTAAAAAAACCTAATCCTCTTCGGTAGACCCCCTTAACACCGCCATCCCTACCCCACCCCCAATCCTCGACGTTGTTTGCTTCAACCCGTTGACGACCGCTTCTGAACACGTCCACGATTCCAATTTACTCTGCCTCCAAGTTCTCCGATTCTCGTTTTTCACGAATCTACTTGGATTCGAGTTGCACTCAACTCAACCGCCCGGAAAAAGCCGCCGGAGTTCGTCGTAGGCCGCCTGAAACTGTCAGAGAGCCGTTGCAGGTTAGATATTTCCCCTTTTATTTTCATTTTTCGCATTTTCCTTCCCCTCTCCGGTAACGCGCGCGAGGATGTGATTCCAGCGCAATTGACAATATTGGAACAATAGAATTTGAGTTGTAAATCTAATGTGAACTCATTGAGGTGTTTTTCAGTTTAGGTGTTACATCGAATGTTGTTTCAATTTTATTGCAACAATCTTTCTATATTTTAAAAGCATCACCTAATAGAACTTAACATTATGGTAGGTTACTACAAACGTTGAAGTGTAGATATTGGTGGCTTAAACAATGGGATCTAATTCACTGAAGGATTATCTAAAAAGATATGAAAGTAACCCTGAAGAAGACAAGAAGAAGAAGAAGAAAAAGAAGAAGAAAAGTCTACCACAAGCAACTGGCTTGTTAGTTGTGGATGAAGATCCAGCCTGGCAGAAACCCATAGATATTGGAGAAGAAAATGAAGAGAACTCGTCTGGTAAATACATGTTAGAGTTTATACGATTTACTATATTTGGTTTCCATAGTATGTATTTTGAAAAGGCAGATTTAAACTGTAGTATGCTATTAATTCACAATAAACTTATTTTATTGGTCAATGTAGATGGGGAGAAGCCAGTAGTTGATGAAGACATTGAAGTAAAGCGGATGAAAAGGCTTGAGCAGCTGAAGGCCAGACGTCCTTATCATGCGATATCTGAGGATGGAAGTGGTTGGATTCCACTTTCTTCTAAATCCGATAATCCTAGTGACTCAAATAATGATATGTCTCCAATCCGTAAAAAGAGGGTTCGAAATGACAGTCCTTCACCAGAACCTGAATCAAATCCTTCAACTTCTATTAGAATGGGTGCTGATTTATCCCCTTTACGCCGGCAGTTGAAACGCAATGACACTCCATCACCTGAGCACAACTTGCAACCTGCACTTTCCGAGAGACTGGATTCTGATTTATCTCCTGCTCGTAAACACAGACGAGGTCGTTGTGATTCATCTCCCGACCTTTCACCGCAGAGGAAAAGAAAGCAGAGTGTTGCAAGATCTGACTTAACAGACGTTTCTCATCGCCGTTCAACTACTCCATCGGTAAAAACTGTTTCACATCCATCTTTGGATCGTGACCTGTCTCCACCAAGGAAGAATCCAAAGGAGTTATCTATTCCAGCATCTGTTAATGAAAGAAAAACAGGTTTGGTTTCTGGTAAGGATATCAAAGAAGAGATTGAGAGAAAGAAGAAAGATGATATGTTGAGGTGATTGTTCTGATATTTTTCCAAACACATATTCTTATGTACTAAATGAAAGTTCATTAATATTTATACTTTAGGCCATAATCTTGTAATTCTATTTTATTTTCTTGTTTGGTGCTGAAGCAAGCAGGTTTATTATGTGGTTATGGTAGTATGGAATATTGAGTTGTTTCTATCTGCTATAGACATACCACAAAGTTCAAGAACTAATTGTTTTAAACCTGAAGATATTAAGTAGAGATCCCAAATAGCTTTATCTATATTGCTAATATGCCTGGGAAAATTTTGTTCTGATTATCTATTCCTTTATCCAGATTTAAACAGATGGACCCTGTCATCAGTGGGCGTGGTGCTGAACCTGTATTTCGTGATAACAAAGGTAAAGGAGTTGAAGTCGATTTTTTAGTTTGTGTTTCTGTCCAATCTATTGGATGCCTTTGTAATGGGATATCTAGAGAGAAAGGCCGAGTGGAAGGACCTAGTGGGCTGGGGATAAGACCTGAAGTTTAGTTTGAGTATGAGAGGAGGGATAAGAAAGGAAAATAGAAGAGAATTGGCAAAAGCATAGTTGTCTAGTAAATTACTGCTAAGTGGATTCACATATAAGGAGTGAGGGAATGGAATCGGTTCTACATTTTGCAGTTTTCCCCTTGGGGCGGAGAGTGCAGCATTTCTTTGAGGAGCTTAGCTTTGGGATTGTAGGCCAGACATTATTCTGTAACTTCAATTTTTTTTAGTAAAACTGCATATACACTTCTTCTTTGAATCAATATAATTTTCGTTATAAAATTAATTATTGAATCAAGCTGAATTTTACAGGAGTACGCATTACCAAAGAGGAATACTTAAAGTCAAAACAGAAAGTAGAAGAAAAGCCCAAGGTATTTTGTGTAGCACTGTGTTTCTTATCTAGATGTAGCTTTTCTGTTTACTTCCTGTATGCAATTGGCTGCATATTATATAGGTGCAGAAAAATAATATATATTTTTTTTTTTTATATAAGTTTGATATTTAATTGGTGATTTTTAATTGAGAATTTGAGAGTTTTATATAAACGAAAAAGGGATGGAAGGATTTAATCTTAACAATTAAAAAGTCAAGGGACTTAAATCGCTCAAAAAAATACTAGAGGATCAAAATGCCCATAGCTCAAACCCGAGGAACCAAAACTGTAATTAAGCCTATGTAATATGGGTAATTAAGCCTATGTAATATGCGTAATGAGATTCACCTAAAGAACTTTCAACTAAAGGATGATGTTAAGATTGAATTAGTACGATACAATTCTGCATATGTTAATTTTTATCAAGAGTGGTTGCCTAGATGGTTTCTGAGGGTTTCTATGAATGTTGGTGAGATTTGTTGACTTGCTCCAACATCAATAACCAAAGCCTTTTCGCACTATGTGGAGTCAGTTAATGATGAATCAAATTTTATGAATGACTACTAAATCTCATTTAATGGTTTGACCTATAATTATATTTTGGTTTCCCTCTAACTCTAACTATTAGATTATCTTTCATTTGGTCTACCCTTCAAACAAGCGCTTCTACGAGTCTTCTGCACACATCTCCTAATCAATTAACAGACTCTACCATCTTTTCTAATTTCTAAGTGGAAGTTATCCCAACTTTCTCTCTAGTGATTTCATTCTTAATGCTTTCTTGTCATGAGTAGTTGTTCATCCGTCATAACATCGTCATATCAAATAATAAGACAGTAGGCTGATCATCGTAGACCAAAAATTGTATACTTATGTCCATGTGTGTTAGTTGAAAGATGGTTTAACTAATGCATTGTAAAAACATGTTATTCTACCTATATTGCATCTAGAGGAAAAGAAACCATCTATATTTGTTTTGTCATTTTGTTCCTATGCTGTAACTGAAGCATGAAAGTTATTTGTATAGATGTTTTAACATTGATGTTTAATATTTTCCTAAGAAAAATGGCAAGTTCAGTTATTGGTTATCTTATTGACTTTCAGGAGATTGAAATAGAATGGGGCAAGGGCTTGGCTCAAAAGCGGGAAGCTGAGGCTAGGCTAAAGGAACTAGAAGTTGAGAAAGACAAGCCTTTTGCGCGGACCAGGTATACAGAAAGTTGTGTTGTGGATTGTCTGGAATATGTCATCTGATTACTTACTGTATTTAGCCTCTGGAACTACTTTTTGGGTTTGTTTAAACATAATATAGACTTTCATTCATCTGTTTGATCATATATCATGCCAGCAACTAGAGCTTGATTGTAGACAACCAATTGGCATTCACTCAGTAAATTTTGGCACCTAGGCTCTGGGCTGGGTAAATTGGTTTTGATTTGTTTCATGAAATGAATGGCAGTCTTTACTTCCTATGAGAAAGTAATCGATCAATTTGCTTATTAATTCTCGTGTTAGTAGTAGCCTTCCTGAGTAGAGTTTTCTTAATCCATTTCGTTGACTTAAGAGTGGTGATGGTTGATTTATCATATTCTTAATAGCTGTTGTATTTGTTCATATGTATGAGTCTATCACACTGTGCACCGGTCCTAATGTTCCTTTTATCTGGGCCCTTCACATCCACCTTTGAGTAAAATCTTTGTACCCAAAATGGTCAAAGAAGCTGGCTTTCTTCCAAGTCTATTTTTTTTAACCTGCTAAGCATTGCTTTCTGTTGTTATCAACAATAAGCTAATGTTCTTGTTATTTATGGTTCCTGATTATGACTGAGGTAAATCATGTATTGCCTGAACAGCATGCATTAATTAATGAATAGACATATAAAGCTTTCTTTGAACAAAGAAGAATGTACAACTGCTTTGTTGTTGCATTTTCAATATGATTCCCTTCACTCAAGTCTAATCCATCTTTTATAATTGATCCTGTTAATTGTTCACCTTGTCCATCTGTGTACCAAATACAAAATTACTTTTAACTATTTTCATCAAACTATTTACATTTGTCAAGACAGTCTAGAATTATTGATCCATAGTAACAGAATATAAGCATGTCGATCATTATTGATAATAAGTTTATGAAAATTAATCATAGTACCAAACTTCCTAAACTTACCAAGCACCTGCATAAATAGAGCTCTAGAGGGCTTGGTAGGATGAACAGTTCCTGTGCTCAGCATATTACAGTTTCATTATCAAGCGCCAGAACAGAAGAATCTTTTGTTCCAACCAGTAAAATGTTTTTATCAAAACCATGCAAACTGCATGTTAGGAACTGCAGAGACATGACACCAGAAGAAATTTCACATGGAATATGTTTCTGATATAACAATGTTGTTAGGCCATCCATGTTAAAAACTGAAACATGTAACATATTGGATTGGCATACATTAGTGCACAAATTAACTCTTTTTGTAAGCCTTTTATAATGACCTAATTTTCTGTGATGGTATGAAAGTTTATTTATAAAATGATTAATATGTTACTGAAAGTCGCTTTAGAAAACAAAGTCCTGATCTTGGTGTTTATTGTGTGAGTTAATGTCATTGAAAAAGGTTTATTTTTGCGCCTTTTTTCCCTATCTCTTATAATGAATTTGTTGGTTTCTTTTAGAGACGATCCAGAACTTGACAAATTGTTGAAGGAGAGGGTAAGATGGGGTGATCCTATGGCACATCTAGTAAAGGTAATGCAATTCAACTCATACTGCTGGACACTTATGATGAAGGTGTTTGACCTGTTCGACGTTCTAATATGTTTTTTGTGTCAATTATCATTTTTGCAGAAAAAGTATCCAGAGCCTGTTCTCCCAAACTTAGGGGACGATGAGAAAATGAAGGAATCTGGTTTTGTTGTTCCTCAAGATATTCCAGATCATAGCTGGTTAAAGAGAGGTTTAGATGCTGCTCCAAATCGGTACGGGATAAGGCCGGGACGACACTGGGATGGTGTTGATCGTAGTAATGGTTAGTTTCATATTAACCATATTTTTTTACTTGTATATTTGTATTCACATTTTCACATAGAAAAATTGGAAAACTGTCCTAAATTATTGACATAAGCTCTTTCCCTGCTTATAGGGTTCGAGAAAGGAATGTTCAAGAGATCAAATGAGAGACAAGCCAAAGACAAAGAGGCTTATCTTTGGTCTGTGTCTGATATGTGAAAACCGACATTCTAACAATATACAAAGGGTGGTTGATCGTGCAGACCTCTCAAGTATTCATGGAGCTACATTGGGAGGCATGTCTGTAATGATGTGGATTTGAAGGATTTAATGTTGAATATGGCCAAAGATTGTGCAGTGTGAAAGGCTCTTGGTTCTATCACTCTAGCACTAGATAATTGATAAGCCATAGATTGTGCAGTCTTTATTATTCAAATCCCGCAGAAAAATGAAGATAATTTTGTCAGCCTGCATTTCATATCAGAAAATGTACTGGGATGAGACACTGATGTGTGGATGATATGGCCAATTTTTCGGAGTAAATTAAAGTTTTGACTAATTCAATTGTTTTTGCTGTTTAAAGTGACAATGTTCTTTTCAGTCCCATTCAATTGTTAATTTATAAACAAGAAGCCATTTAATACTGATATAATTATAAACTATAGAGTAAGATTAGATAAACTTTTCAACAAGTTAATTCAAACAAACTTTATAGTAAATAGAATATAATAGAAAATATAATAGTAAATAGAATAGGGTAAGTTTAGATAAACTTCTCAATATGTATTTATAGAAAATAAAAATCAGAATCGTATTGCATAAACTAGGAGTTTCTTGAGTAAGAGCCTCTCTTCTAACTTCTAAGTTGAACTTAGCTCTATTGATCTCAATTTTGTCAAAAACTCTAATCTCTAATTTATAGAAATAGACATTATATTTACAAGTTATTGATTTAGCAAATATTGTATTCTACATATGTATAAATAATTAAATGAAACAATTTACACAAATGATTAGAATATGCAGACTATGTTAAACTCAGAATTTCTGATTTGTAAATTGTGTCATTTTCATTGGAGAATTCTCCTTTAAATAATATTGTTACATAACTATTTGGGTCTTACTATAATGGTTAACTAATTAATTGTAATAATAATTACATAATTACAAATATAATCAAATCTGCACAATTAATGATTATGAAACTGCCAATTCTATTGACATCCCTCCTCAAATTGATGTTGGTGAGTCTATAAGCATCAATTTGTTGATTAGAAAATTATGCCGCTGACGTGTCAATAATTTGGTGAGGATATCAGGGATTGATGTTGAGACATGAGGAAGAGTAATAATTTTGCGGTCATAGGCTTCCCTAATTGAATGACAATTGACTTCTATGTGCTTTGTTCTTTCATGGTATGCTGAATTTGCTGCAATTTGTATGACACTTGTATTATCAACATGCAATGGAGTTGATTTTGTATGTGAAAAACCAAGTTCCGAAAGAAGACCGCGCAACCAAACAATTTATGAACATGCTGCAGACATGGAACGTTATTCTGCTTTAGTAGAGGATTTAGATACAGAATCTTGTTTCTTGTATTTTCAAGAGATAAGGGCATCACCTAAAAACATGCACCAATCGGTGGTAGATTTTCTTGTGTCTGGGCTGCGAGTCCAATCAGCATCACTGTATGCTTGAAGTTGTATTGTTGAACTATTAGGAAAGAAGATACCGCGACTAGGAGTACCCAATAAGTATTTGATGATACGTTGTACAACTGAAAGATGCAAATGTCTAGGATTTTGCATGAATCTACTAATTGTATGGACAACAAAAGAGATATCGGGTCTTATAATGGTAAGATAGATAAGATTGTCAACCAACTTCCGATATAACGTGGGATCTGTCATGAGTTCACCTTCATCCCGTCTTAACTTGATATTAACTTCCATGGGAGTTTCAACAGCAGCGGCGTTGGTAAGACCGACTAGATGAATTAAATGTTGAATATATTTGTGTTGAGTAACAAAGATGCCTTTTGGTTGGAAGTGTACTTCTAAGCCCAAGAAGTAAGTGAGCTACCCAAGATCTTTCATGTGGAAAGTGGAATGCAACAATTGTTGGATTTTATGGATTGCCTCTTGATCTGAACCAGTGATAACAATGTCATCCACATAAACAAGGAGTATCACAATCCCTTTTAATGTTCGTTGTGTAAATAGAGATGGATCGTAGTTGCTTTGGATGAAGTAAAAGCCAAGAAGTGTTGTTCTAAACTTCTCAAACCACACTCTTGGTGCCTGTTTTAACCCATACAAAGAACGTTTTAGTTTGTAAACATTATTAGGTAAAGTGGAGGTCATACCAGTAGGAAGTTTGATGTAAACTTCCTCCTTGAGGTCACCATGAAGAAATGCGTTCTTAACATATAACTGGTGTATTTGCCAAGATTTAGATGCAGCAATGGCTAGAATAGTGCGCACTATAGTCATTTTGGCCACAGGTGCAAATGTCTTATCATAATCGATGCCAAATTCTTGTTTATTTCCAAGAACCACTAATCGAGCCTTGTAGCGATCTATGGATCCATCTGAACGAAGCTTTATAGTGAATATAAATTTGCTGCCAAGAGGTTTATGCTCCATAGCTTGTTCATATGAAGAAGGGATAGAAATAGAAGCTAAAGTTGTTGTCAAAGATAAAGGTGAAGATGGATCATACTTTTTTGGAGGATTGCGAGTGCGAGTACTACGGCGTAATGCTACTGGTTCTTGTTGAAGTATCTGATTAGCAACCAGAGAATGATTGGAAGGAGGCCGTTGAGGTTTTGGACATCTTTGGTACACCAAAAGAGGCTTAGGTGCTGATTCCCCTGCAGAATTGTTAGAAAATAGAGGCAAAATAGATGCGGATGTAGGAGAATAAGTATCTTGGTTAGCAGAACAAAAATATGCATTCTCTTGAAAAATAACATTTCTAGAAACCCGTATCCTATTGAGATTAGGATCATAACATATAAAACCTTTTTGGTGACTTGAGTAACCAAGAAAAACACATTTAACAGATTGAACTGTAAGCTTGGTGCGTTCTTGGGGATGAAGATGAACATAACAGACACAACCAAGGTACGAAGATTGTTATAAGATGGTTGTTGTCCATATAGCCTTAAAAATGGGGAATCGTTATTTAAGGCTTGAGAGGGCAGCCAATTGATAAGATGGACAGCGGTAGAGAGAGCTTTACATCAGAATTGAGAAGGTACAAAGGAGTCCAACACGAGAGTACGAACAACATCAAGGAGATGACGGTTTTTTCTTTATGCTACCCCATTTTGTTGGGGTGTAAAAAGGCATGACCCTTGTGATATAATGCCATTTGTCTGCAAGAACTCCTGGAATAAAGAAGATGTGTATTCTCCCCCATTGTCAGAACACAAAATTTTAATGGCAGATGAAACCTGAGTCTGAACGTAGGCATAAAAAAAAAATTAAATGCAGAAAATGCTTCAGCCTTAAAGCGCAAAAAATAAACCAATGTAAAACGATTATAGTCATCAATAAAAGTGATAAAGTACTTATAACGAGCATGAGATATAACAGGTTCTATTCCCCATAAATCACTATGGATCATGTCAAAAGGTTGATTTATATTTGTTTGATGAATTGGAAATGGTACAATTTTACTTTTACCGAGTTTACAAGAAATGCAATCAAATTGAATAGCCCTAAGAGATGGGGAATTTTTATTGTCAAGAACTGCAAATTTCATCAAGTCATAAAGGAAATTTGAGTTTGGGTGACCAAGACGCTTATGCCATGTTTGAAAATCAACAATTGCAGAATTACAAGAAATAAAAGACATAAAAGAACATGGGGACTTCAGTGAATAAAGAGGAAAAAGACGTCCAACTTTAGGCCCCGTCGCGATCATCTTCCCTGATTGTTGATCCTGCACAAGACAACCAGATTTTGAGAATTCAACTCTACAATCATTATCAACTAATTGACCAACTGAAATAAGATTACTAGTAAAACCAGGGGAAACATAAACATTGGTGAGAGATGAAGAAATATCACTAATTTCTGTAATAGGCAAATTGTTTCCATCAGCAGTTTGTATTTGGAGATTACCAGAGTAACTTGTAACATTGGTAAGGGCAGCAACATTGTTGGTCATATGATTAGATGCTCCTGAGTCAAAATACCAAGGAGAATCAGGGGAAGTAACGTTACCTGAAAGACCCAAAGCAGAAAATGCGGAAATGATAATTTGTTGAACCATTTCAGGGGTTAAGGATGGAATGGTGGAATACGGATTCTGGTTCACCGAAATAGGAGCTGCAGAAGGACCAACAGATGCAGTGAAGGCTGTGTTGAGACAAAATCTTAATTTAATGTTTTGATGAAAACAAACAAAAAGTTAATTAAGAATGTTAATTATGATTCTAAATGTTATGTTAATTTAACTTGTGCTTTTGAGTGAATTTAATTAAGAACAGAATCAAGCAAAACAAAAAAGACAGCAACAAGAACATTCTGCATTAAAATAGAGAATGATTTCCAGTTTCAAGAATGTTCATCACATCATATTGATCAATCTTTTTCTACCTCTTTAACGAAGAGTCTGCCCTGAACATTTATTCAAATAGAATCAGTACACGACATAAGTAGGATTCATCCAAGCTCAAAAAGGTTATCTGATCTCTAAAATAAAAGGACTCAAAGTCAGACAAAAATCAAGACAGTTTGTAACTCTAAAAATTAAACTGTCAAGAAAGTTTGATCAACCTTGATATATGATAAGACACTGCAAAAGACATCCAGAATGATTAAAACAGGAACTCCAAATTGATTATTAAATATCAAGAAAGTTCAAATTGACAGACCCAGATTGATAATCAATCTCCGTTTTCTACATATCTCCAGCAGCTATGTATTTTCTTCTGCAATGGCTTATAATTCTTCTTCAAACTCCTTTTGCTACATTCAAGGCTCAAGATCGAGACTGTACCATCCAAGATCAAGGGAGAAACTTCAAAGGCTTTTTAACTAGAAGACAAAACTGATTTAATGCTAAACTAGAAAAGTCAAAAAGCAGTTTTTCAAAGATGGATTATTTTTAATATGAAATATTGGTTTCAGTCAAACTACAAAGCACTACCAACAACTCTTTTTGACCTTCATTAAAGGCTTCTAATGCCTATAAATGGAAGGCCAATATCCAGGATCAAGGCAAGAAATTCAAGTGCTGTGAAATCCAATAAATCAATCACATACACATACTTGAAGTTTTGATTTTTTCGCAAAACAAAAGTTGATCTATATTCTTTTATCAGATTGCATAATTATCATTAGATCCTTTGTAAAGAATCAATTCTCAAACAAGAGTTGGGAAATATTAGATTCTGTCAAAAATAATCCAATTGTAAAAACTCAAACTATAAGAGTTTCTTTATAGTTTGTTTAAGAGTACATTAAATCCTATCAAGGTTAGATAGGTGCTGATAGTGCTTTCTGGGTGGAAAGTAATAGAGATTGAAACTTATCAAGGTTGATCTAGACTAGGTGTTGTAAGATCAAGAAGCTTCTTTGTTTTAAACACTTAGTGGAAAATCTCACAGTGTGAGGACTGGACGTAACCCAAGTTGGGTGAACCAGGATATATCGTTGTGTGGTATTCTCTATCTTATCTCTTTATTTGTTAAACTTAATTGATTAACTAAGATAAAACACAAACTGATTTTTTGTTTTAAGCTAATCAAGGAACGTTCTCTGTATTATAATAAAAACCAAGAACATTCTCCGTTTTCTGTTTTCATAACCAAGAATCAATCTTGAGTTATTTTCTTAAGTTTTTAACAGAAATTTTTAAAATGTGCATTTACAATTCAAACCCCATTTCTTGTAAATCGGCATTGTTACTTCAGGCTGTTGTAGTTTTCTTTGGTGGTTTGGTCGGACATTCTTTAATGATATAACCATCCTTTTTGCAGTAATTACAAAACTTTTTAGGACAGTTGGAAGCAAAATGTCCATGTCCTTTGCAACATAAACATTGAACAGTACTCGTGTCTCGCCCACAAGGTCTGCCTTGTACCACATATGCCACAGGGAGCGAAACAACCTTTTGTTGTTCCATGGTTGTTTGAGTGAGAAGACGTTGTTCCTCACGAAGCAGCTCATTGAGACAAATATCCAAGGATGGGGCAATAGCTCGGTTCATGAGATTGGACCTTAGTCCCTCAAAATCAGATCTCAATTTTATCAAAAATTGATCGCGTTTGGTAATCTCGTGAACTTTTTGCATAGTGGTTTGCCCTTCACTTGATAAATCCTTATAGACAATGTCAATGTATTCAGCCCAAAGATTCATAAAATGAGAATAAAACTCAGCAATGGAAAGACTTTGCTGTTGAAAAATTGCGATTTCATGTTCAAGCTGGAACCGTCGAGCAGCGTTGTCTTGGCTGTATATTTTCTTCAAGTAGTCCCACATCTTTGCTGCCGTAGCGAAAGGTCGAAGATTGAGAACGATATTAGGATCAACAGAACCTATGATCCATGCCATGACTTGTGCATCTTTGACTTTCCACTTGGCATAGGCATCCTTCTGCGTCTTCTTAGGGGCAGAATCGCTTTCATTGACATGACCCCAAAGCTCTTTTCCTTTAACAAAAATCTGGAGCTGAAACGCTCATGTAGAGTAGTTTTTTCCATTAAGACGCACAAAAAGGGTATCATGCTTGTCAGTGAATATGATGTCGAGGGAAGGAACTATGATTTCAAGAAGAAAAAAAATTGAGGAACTTTGATTGACTTCAGCAAGGAACTATGATTTCAAGAAAAAAAATCAAGGAACTCGAGATTTGATCGCAAAAAAAAAGAGAAATCTGATTTAGATCGCAACCTAGTTTGATACCATGTTAAATAGCCGATAATTATAAATAGAATCAAATATGCACAATTAATGATTACGATACTGTCAATTCTATTGACAGACTACACTTCCTAAGTAGTCGATAATAATTGGTGGATGAAGACAGTGGACACCATATATTATAAGACTCCGAATTCAAATGTTTTCTCTTGGATATTAATTGTGGAAGCGTTGGTAGTCATAGTGGAAGTAGCAACAAACAAACCCAAAAGAGAAAGAGAAAATTGTTTCAAAAAATTCATTCTTGAGATTTTTTTGTATGAACTAAAATAATAATAATTATAAATAAGTAAATATAACTATTCAAATATCTAATGATTGAAATACTATTACTACTAAAAGAAAAAAAAAATCTATAATATCTTATTTATAATTTATTTATTTTCATTTTATTATATATTTAATTTTGATATAATAACAATTACAAACTTAGTTGTAATTTTTGAGATGAAATAACAAACAGATGAGATTCTAATCCCAAGCCCATTGTACTTAGGCCCATCATTCACTAAAGAAAAAAAAACATTTTATTTCAACCATTAAATTATAACCCTAAAAAATAATACTCATAATCAAAATCTCGCCGGAAAACGCAGCCGGACGTGTTCGTCGTCGAAAGGAATCCCGCCGCAACCAGTTAGGAACTCTAACTTCCCCTCTTCTGTATCACATCAGAAGATACAATTTGCGACCGCACGATAGAATCGCGTCGCAGCATATCACAGCTCCACTCCGCACCGCAGTTAACAACATAAACCTATCGTATAAGTTCAAATTAGTTTCTCCAGATTTTCAATTTTATCAATTTTTAAAAATCGTTTACAACCTTATAAGAAATTTTTTTTTTCTTCATATTTGATGCTGGTTTTTGTTTCTTAGACTTTATAATTATTACGTATATATTAATTTATTATGAACATATTTCAGGTAGTGTTCATTTTAAATTTTGAAATGGCACTTGTTGTAATTTGTGGTCAACCGTGTAGTGGAAAATCCAAAGCTGCATTAAGTTTAGCTGAATCTCTCAAAGAATCATTAGAATTGAAACAAGTAAGAATAATTGATGAAGATTATTTGCATCTCGATAGAAATCAAAGTTATGCGAACATGCCATCGGAGAAGAATTTAAGAGGTGTTATTAGGTCAGAAGTTGATAGGTCTTTATCAAAAGATACTATTATTATACTTGATTCTTTAAATAATATTAAGGGTTATCGATACGAGTTATGGTGTTTGGCGCGTGCAGCAGGGATTAGATACTGTGTGGTTTACTGTGATGTTGAAGAGGATGATTGTAGAAAGTGGAATCGAGAGCGGAGGGAGAGAGGTGAAGTTAATTATGATGATTTGATATTTGAAGATTTGGTGAGGAGGTTTGAGATACCTGACAGAAGAAACCGATGGGATTCTCCTTTGTTTGAGTTGAAATCCCGTGATTCTGCTTCTGCTTCTGTTGTAGGTGATGCTGTTGATTACATAACTAAAAAGGTGGACTCGAAAACGCGTGATGTGAAGATATTGCAACCAACAATTGCGACGCAGGCTTCGCAGTTTTCGGATGCTAATTCTCTTTATGAGTTGGATAAAGCAACACAAGAGGTTACTAATGCTATAGCAGAAGCGCAGTCTCGTGCAATTGGTATGTTGCCGAGCAATGCTGTATCTGTAGGGAAAGATTTGCCTCCAATCAATCTTTCGAGATCGGTTGGGTTGCCAGAGCTTCGTAGGTTGCGACGTACGTTCATAAAATTGACAGGGCAAACTAGTTTGAGTGGGAGGCCTCCTCCTTCTGATGCAGATAGTGCTAAAAGAATGTTTATTGATTATTTGAACAGGGAACTTGGAACTTCATGAAGAAAAATATGTAGTAGTAATCTTATAACTGTGTTTAAATACTTACAGCTTTGTTGTTGAATAAACTGTTTTTTTCCTCTCTAGTATTCATTGTACTATGAATTTATTGTCTTTTCCCCTATCCAAGCTTGTGATGTAAAGATGATAATTACACTTAGTTAGTTCCTCACATATCAGGACATGTCTGCACTTATTTACATCTTGGGGTTTGTCCTTAAGATGAGTTGATTTGATTGATATGCATGATCTTTAAGTTATTTAGCTACTAATGTCTAGTTTGGTATGTATGATTATTCGATTTATTTACTTATTTGAGCTTGATCCTGAATCCTGATCAACGTTTATGGGGGCCTAAGAGTGATGACATAAGTATAGTTTTGATTGTGGCATAGAAGGGTAGGTTTCTCATCAACTAGGCAGGGTGACACTGGTTAATGTCATTCCCTTGTTAAAACATGCAAGTGAGCCAGTTTCCTCATAATGTTTGTGACTCAGTTGACAAGAGTGTTAGAAGGTTTCTCTAGAGAGGTTGTTCTAATCAAGGCATGTATTCGGTGGAGTGGAACCATATCACAAAGTCAGGAAGCAAGGGGACTTGGGTTGGGAGTTCAAAAGACAAGGGACCAAAATATAAGTTTGCTTGGGAAATTAATCTATATAAGCTTTGGGAAATTAATCTATATAATCTATATAAGCTCGTGAGGGAAAACTATCTCCTATTTGGTAGTCCTTATTATATAAGCAGTACTATATTTGGACACAATTTTGGCACTGTATACCTGATATCATATACTTTTAGTGTGTTCTTCTGAAGAAAGATAAAGAATTAATATAAAATAGAAAAACAAAACATTTGGAAAACGGTGTCTGATATCAATTTTTATATCTAAAAATACATTTATATTTTATATAATAGAACTAGTTCTCGAATAAAATGAAAAAACACGGCGGGGTAGGTTGAATTAGGAAAATGGATTAAAAATTCCACCACGGCGAATTGATCTCTAAACAATAAAAATTAAATGAATAAAAATAAAAATAAAAAAGAAATTTAAACACAATATGTTAGAACATTTTTGATCTTATTGGATTTAGTTTGATTTTGGTTCAATCAGGTTCAATTTGGTTCAACCTACTTTTTGTTTCGATATGTCTAGTTAATTTTGATCTAGTTTTGTTCTATTCAGTTTAATATGGTTTGGTTTTCTGTAGTAAAGTTTTGTTTGGTGTGATTTTGTTTAATGAGTCTTATCTAATCTAGTTTTGTATGGCTTAGTTCAATCGGTCTGTCCCAACCTACTATTACATTGTAATCATGGAAGTATTAGTGTTAATGTCCAATTAGATTTGATCTAATTCAATTTAGTCTGATTTTTTTTAGTGTAGGTTGGTTTTGAATTTGTCGAATTTAGTTAGTTTATCAATCAATCGGTGTTCTGCAATATTGAATATTTCTTGTGGTATATTTAATATTCTCTTTTTAAAATTATTGTGGCGTATCTAATATTCTCTTTTTAAAATGAGTGTCACTTTAACAAAAACAAAATATTTTAAAATAAATATTATTTTGTCAGTAATATCATTCAACACTATTTTTAAAATAAAAATTCTACTTTACATTTATGATAGTAGAAAATCAATCAATAATTAAATATTTTGATAAAATAACTATTCTCTTTCTTAATTATTACATACGAAAAATATTAAAAACATTCATTTTAACACGAAGATTATTACAAAATGAGTAAAATAAAAAGTATTCATTGAACAAAAGATTACAACTGAAGAATGAAGAATTATATATAAGATGAATAACCACTAACATTCCTTATCAAATTCAACTAACTATAAGAAATATAAAATCAACTATCTAAAATAAATCAATTAAAACTAACTATAAGAAATATAAAATCAACTAACTAAAATACATCAATTAAAAGTTTCATTCTCGATTATTGTTAAAGGTAGCTTAATAAATAAAATAACCTCTTTTATACATCACATAAACTCAATTTTTTAATTAATTTATGGTTTCGTTTGGTGTAATTGAATCACCTCAATTTGCAATTTACAGTACTGTAGTTTGTTTTGATTCGATTTGATTTGTATACAAGTTGTTGTTCAACAATGTCCACTTATGATGATGGTAGTCAATATTAGACACTACTCAAATTGATACAAAATATATCTTTATGGTGAACCATTTTTCCGTATTTATAAATCATACATTAAATGTGAAGTTTATTGTTCAATTTGTTGTAATTCTGGGTACAGACATGATTGATATCAGTTTGTTATATTTGAGGACTTCAAATTCAACTCAATTAATGATTTTTCACCATGACTTCTCCAAAACAAAAAGTAAAAACTATTTGACTCATTTGTTGCAGATTTTTAACATTCAACAATTTATATATTTATAATTAAAAAATTTACATAACAGAACTCATATTTAAAAAAAATATATATATATACCTCTCAAAGAGAATTTTTACAAGTTAACTTTTTATTTTAAACATTTTTTAAAATTTGATCATCCAAAAATAAGTTACGGCAAAAAAAAATAAAATACTTACAATAATTTTTAAGATAAGGTATTTAAATAAATTTCTAATTTGATTTTTAAAATTCTCATTTAAAAAAATTATGAGAAAAAAGTTAAAATACTCATCTTTAACAAAGGAGACTGGCTAGTTAATAAAACTTATTAGACTTAGTTGTAATTTTGATATAAATAGTTAATAAAACTTATTAGACCTAGTTGTAATTTTGATATTATTATTATCAGTTCACAAAATTAGTCCTTCTATTTTATAAATTTTTTAACTCTACCTCATTTTTAAATTAAAAATAACATAATTTTATAATATAAAACTATTTAAATATATTAATTATTCATGTTATTAATTAAATTAAAAATATAAAAAATTTCTGAAATTTAAATTTAAATTTTTTCAGCATTTTATATTAATTTAATAGATATTAGTCATTTTATATTATCATATCATATATCACGTTATTTAAAACATCTCACGCTATCATTTTTTAAATAAAGATCAGCGAGAGAAATCAAAACTATTAATTTTAAAAATAGAGACTAAATTTGTTAATCAATAAAAATATATACTAAAAGTGCAATTAAGCTGACTTGTAATAGACGTTCTGGTTTTGCTTAACCGATAATCCTGCATATATAATTCTTTTCCCTGATAAAACTCAGGCAGAAATGACATTATCACCACTGGACTTGCCAGGAAATAATTGAATGCTACAACAATTCATTGATGCTGATGCTCATCCAGATCAAGCACATAACTTTGATAATCTAAATGTATATAAAAAGAAAACAATGGTTGAGTGCCCTTGTGTGTGCTTGTGTCTCTAAAAGATACATACACAGTCAGCACACAAGTATGCATTTGACATAAATGAACATGAGACAGCTACATATACCACTTGACATACGATCAACTGGTACTAAAACATTCATCCCTATATATACAACAAACCCTTTCTGAACTGTGCCAGAAAGTGTGATCAGCATGTCAGGGGTCAACCAGACCAGGCTCATTGTATGAGCTGTGAGGACATCCCTTCACCCATTTTTCAAAATAGTGCCCCTCAGCCTCCCTTTAACTTAAAAAGGGCAAGCACAAAATGGCATAAAAATGCACCTGCTGAGGGGTTTGCATATTCCAATCCAAAACCAATAAAAAAATATTGTTAATCAACTATCATCATCCACAGCACCAACATATGTGAGGTCTGTCCTTCTCACTCTTACAGCTCCTTTAAGCCAGCTCGCAGCCCGAATATTAGCATGGTCACCACCTCCTATGCTAGCAGTATTACTTGCAGAAGGGCAAGAACCAGCGCCGTCTTCTAAAAGTGTCCAAGGATCAATGATTTCCAATTCACTGTCCTGTTGTTTTGACTTCCCTGATGATGCATTGGCTGCAACCCTTGACAGAACCGGGTTCCTAGGAGGGTTAGCTGAACTACTAGAGTTAAAGCCTGGAACTGAAACAAGAGCAGAAATTGACACAGGTGGAGGCTGGCAGGAGAAAGAGCACCGGATAGAGGGGAAAAGTACAGGCATTGCAGCTTGGATACGCCACCGAATAGTATCAGGCACTTGCATACGGTCCATGTCATTCTGCATCAATAATAAATAGATCATTAGCCAAGTAAGGCTATAGACTATTAGTGCTGGATTCTTTCACTTGCTCTTACAAGTTACTTATGCTAACTTAGATTAGTGTTGACCTCCAAAAGTAAAATTAGTCTTTTTTTTTCTTCTTAATGGCAAAATAAAAAGTAAAGTTAGTCTAAAATGTCTCGTTATCAGACAAGGGATAAATAACTTAAACCAAAAGCTGAATACATCCACAGGGTGAAAGATCAAACCTGCAAACTCTCCAATAATTCTCGGTCAAAGCCAGAAGATTCCTTCATAGGGTCATTGATAGACTTTGAAACAGGTTTCAGCCTAAGCCAACTAGGAGGATAACTACTTAACAACCCATGTAAAACTAACAACAAACGATCAAATAGACCTTCAGCAGAAAAGTCTACGAATGCAGCAGAAGCAGCTTCAGAAGATGACTCTAAATCCTTCTTAGAATGTACCACATTTGTCAAAATATTTGCATCCTCGTGCACAACCCGGCTACCTAGGAGACGAAGAATTACGGGGGCCAAAAAATGTCTCATGTTCCGCACAGATGGCTCCCTGCAAAATTGAAGGCAGACAGAACTGATGAACTGTGTCCATACTCTAGTATGCAAGAGTTGAAGCACTTACATAAAACTAAAACAAATTGCTTTCATAGCACAAATAACCATAGTTTCACTTCTAAATTAATTGACATTATAGATTTTCACCCAAAATTCAATGCTCAAATCTATTTGGATAATTGATACAAGAAACAAACTATCACTACCAGCATCTGTTATCATTGATAATACATCATATAATAGAGGACCTTATGTTTTTGAAAATTAAAAGAAACCACATTGCAATGATCTCTGATTTAAACCATTAAAAACTATTTATATATAAATGGTCTATCTTTGAACATAAATACATAGTGAGAAGTTATGAAGTTGTTTGAAATCTGTAGTCAACTACACCTAGTGAAGAAATATTTTGTTGTAGTTATTGTTTATGTAACCTTTCTTCTATTAATGAGTCAACAAGATAATCTCAAACCATTCAGGAAAAAAAGTAGCTCAAATGTAGGAACAATTGCAAAGAGGCAGATATTTACACACACCAATATAGTCTTCTTTACATACCTGTCGGCGCAGAGAATAGGAAAAAATCTCATCAGTAACTGCAAACGCAGCGACATTGAAACACGTAGAGCTGCAGGAGATGGTGGAGAAGAATCTGTTACAACTGTCGGTCGCCTTGCTAATCCAGGGCTGCCACCTCTCAAACTTTTCCTGGTATTTACTTTATTTGTCTGACCTTCAACTCCAGGAGGATTACTTCCCACCGGCTTACTTCCACCGGTAACAGCACTTATCTGTAGCTCAATATTACTTAATTGTTTCATCAAACAATTTGCAAAGGTATTGCGGGATTCTTCAGAGCTTTGGTCCATGCACGGAAGAAGCAACTCAATAAGAGCCTTCTCAGTCACATGTTGCTGGTTAATTCTTGAGCTTTCAGAGTCAAATACTTGAGAGAGCCCTTTTAGGCTCCTTTTCAGATCTATCCCCTCATCAACAGCAACTTCTCCTTCTTCGAGCGATGTGATGTCAAACTTCTTTTTATCTCCTTTGGTAGTCACTGAATCGGCACTCTGGCTACACCAACCCCATGGCTCCCAATACTGAGTCTTAACAGAAAGTCCTCGACTCTCAGCAATGTTATGTAACCTTTGTCTAATAGTCTTTCGACCGAAGAGGACATCTTGCCCTTCAAGAAACCATTTAGCTTGCAACAACATTGAATCCTGTAGTGACCTACCAAAGAGATGAACCAACTCTGAAAAAAGAGGTGCAGCATCGGGTCTAACCAGTAACCTAGTGAGAAGTATTTCAATGAAATTGCTCTCATTCTCAGAAGCAGCCGCAGCCTTCTCTGGACTTGGCGAGGACAAAAGTATGGCATCAGATAAAGACACATCATGTGTCTCCAGTTTTTCAATAAGAGCTTGCTCGTTTAAAAGCAGCCTGAGTGCAACCCACTGCCAGTGAAATTTGGCGGGCTGCAAGGTATCCAAAACATGCACAAGCTTATCCTGAAGCTTAGAATCACCATTTGCAAACTTAATTTTAGACTCACCGGGTCCAGAAACACGGTTCACATCATCCTTTGTAAAAATAGGTGGTGGCATCTTACAATCAATCATGGCATTCATAAAAAGCCTAGAACGGAGAGGAACAAAAGCCATGGACTTTAAATGCATATCGGAGCTATTCAACTGTAGCATGGCTGCAAATTCAGCATCACTTCCATCTGCAGCCATAAGATCATAAAGACCCTGACAGTCTCGGAAACATACATCTCGAAAAGGCAAATGTTTTATAGCATCAGCTACGGCCATTGTTAAAGACTGGTAAAGTTGATTCGTGTCTTCACGAACTGCAACGTTCGCATTCAGAATGAACGGCCGCCATCTAAGAAAGGCAAATATTGAATAGGCAGGCGGAAAAACTAGACTTAGAGGAAGCATACGTTGCATCCTTGAAAGGGCAACAATAGATTGTTCACCCGAGAGATCCACCACTAATCCTTCACAGAGAGTTCTGCAGTTTCCAACAAGCAATCTAAACCAATGGACGTGAACTTCAATTGAGTTATCTGCCTTAAAAGCCCCAACAGAACGGGCATTTCCATTTGAATTGGATCTTGTGGTTCTAATACATTGTATTACATCAAGCCCCTCCTTTAACCTAAGAATGGTAACCATTCTTTCTAGGCTGGTAACACCATATATAACTGCACCAACAACAAGCGCAGAAACAGCAGCAGCAATTTTTGTCGTTTTTGTGACCACAGTTTTAATAGAGTTGTTTCCCACGTCATTTGAAATGCCACTAGTATCATGGACTTCAGAAGACATTTGAAACTGAGCTCGAGATGCTTTCGTAGGAGCAAAAACACCAGCAAAAACATTTGAAGCTTCAGTTGCAAGAGCAATATCAAATACACGGCTTTGGCGCTCCCCAAGTGCTTCCTTAAGCAGGCACAGACATGTTATGTACATCCGCAGAATGGATCTGGCATAATTCAATGAACTTGTTGCTGACATTATACTTGAATGATTGATGGCAGATGAAAAATCGGGCATTTTGGCTAAAGTTGGACCCACGCTGCCAACAATTGCAGAAACCGCAGAAGCAACCAAGGAGGGGTCCCCTTCTTGAGCAGCACCACCAGTCTGCCTTATGCACTCCATCAATCCCATAACTATTTGTTGAGCAATTTGATATCCATTATCCCATTTTTCTAAAGCAAGACCTTTGGGTGTACCAGCAGCAAAGAGCTTTCTATCTTTTCCAAAGAGATATTGGAATGCCTCTTCAACATTACGTTGCACTATGTCTCTCATTCCTGCACCTACTCTGGATGGTAACCGGCTACCACTTATCTTCTGACGGAAAAAATCATCAGGGTCATCAACTCCTGCAGGAACTCCAAGGGGCAACCCCAACTCTCCATCCACTGACCTAAAAGACTCAAGTTCAGAGGAGAGTCTTGCATCACATGTGGACTTAAAAGTTTTCTCCCACTCAATGACACTAGCAACATTACTGTATTTTTTCAATAAATACCGAGTAAAAGCTGTGGCTCCTGAATTTGACACTCTTCCATTAGATGCAATAATAGTGGCCGCACGACGCATTGCAGATGATAAAGCTTCGGGAATAAGGTCTGCTGCAACAAGAATGTTCTCATACCTGCACCAAATGGAATGCAGAAGACAAGCTTTAATAAAATATTTCTTAACCCAAAAATCCATAATGAAGTTGTCCAACAGAAGCATAAACAATAAGAGGTTAAGACAACTCATAACTCACTGTTAGAATGACAAAAATGAGAAAGGTTTAGAAAGGGGGTAGCAGGTACACCATAAAAAGTCACGGGAAACCTCGCTTAATTATCAGAAAACTCACTACAATCACATTAAAACTTGTAACTGACTTTATAAAAATAAGAACTATCACTTGTTATTAACCTGTAGATGTAGGATTTTGTTTAGACATTTATGAGTAGATGAGAGCAATTCAGATTTTTAATAATTGTTACCATCTTGATTTAAGATAACAGCCGGAAAAAAGATCAAAAAAAGCACACAGATGCAACAGCTTACCAGGTACTCCCTCCAATGCTTTTTAGTTCACAATATAAGGTTACTTACATATGCTAAGAAAACCAACGTATTATATTACTTTTGATGGAAGTATTTGCTTTTTTCATATAATTCCCTTTAACCATTTAATACCTCATTTCACCTATTTTTCTCTCGGCAATAAATAGTTAAGGGCATTATTGACAAAACAATTGTTGTTAGTTGCATTGAAATTTTATAATGACAAGTAAAAAGAAACTATTTTTTTTCTACAAAAGCGACAGTTAAAAAGGGACAAAGGGAGTACTTCATAAAAAAACATACATTTAAAAAGTGCTAAGCAATTAAAAAAGAAGTAAACAAAGCATGAATTAGAAGGGGATGTTGGATGAGAGAAAGGGCAAACCTTCTGAGTGATGATAGCAGAAAAGCCTCTCCGACATCACAAACTTGGTTTTCCACATTTCTTGGTACCATAAGAACATTCCTCCCACTATGAATTGTAGAATTGGGGCTTGTGAGAACCTTTGGCATCAGCCAGAGGAGAAACCTTACAGCTGATACCAAATCATCAGAGATGTCTATCAAATAAAGTATAGCAGAAAGCTCATCTTCGCCAAGTTTCCACCGTATTGAGCTTCTATCATCCACCATAGAATAAGCTCTGCCAAATTGCCCAACTTTACCAATATTCTTTTCATTATCTTCAATCAATTGCTTAACAACAGTCAAAAGCCAAGCTGCTACGACCCTTTTCTCAACAAAACGAAGCCGCTTTAGCATTTTTCCAATGAAAACAATTTCCTTACTTGTTCGTATGCTATCCACGGACCTTGAAGCATCTCCATCTATAGCATTTCTATGGTGAGGGCAGCTTACCTTATTATCACACACATGACTAGTTGATGCCCCTTGGCTACCCTCGATTCTAGAAGCTGCCAGTTGAGCAAGACTCATTTTACGCACATTCTTCTGACGAGTCTTAGTAACCTGCTTGGTTGACTTTTGTGGTTGATCAACTTTGACAGGTTCTGTGGGTTTCAACCCCTTCTTCACCCACCATGTATCGTAATCATCAGATATAAGTTGAGAACGGCCTGGAACAACCGAGCTTCTTTCCTCACTTAACTTTTGTCTCTTTGCTCTTCTACATTCTTCACACCCAGGTGTTGCCTCCACCACTGTATCAATCTTGCCGTAACGAGGCAAGGTAGGTCTTCTAATACTGCCTTCAGATTCATCACTTCCTGTAGAGTTTAGATTAGTTAAACTATTAGGTAGTTGTAACAGTACTGAAATGGCTTCTTTAAGTTCTTCAATGCTAGCACCATCGTTTGCACTTTTAGAAGTCCCATCCTTTGAAGAACCTGGGTATTTTTTACGCTTCAAAGTAGATTTTTTGGCACTGGCGGCACCATCATGGCGCTCACTCAGAGAACCACGAAGTATGAGGCGGCGTTCAGTCAAGTAAATCTGCAAGGCCTCAACGAGCTGCAGCTCATCAGCAATCCCAGATTCTGACAAAGCGTCACGCATAAAATGCCCAGGCAGCTGCTTTAAGATGTGATAGTGTCTTTTTTGTCGCTCCAGGTCAACCACATTCACATCTGTATCCATGATCCCACTCACTATCAACTGACGTACATATGCCAAGGGGAAAAAGATGCCTGCATGTATCAATTCAACTATGAATAAATGTAGGCGCTTGAGACCTTCCCCTTTATGCACCACATGCTGATCAATCCAACAAACTATAATATCATGGAGAGGTCCAGGGCTTTCAGATATTACTGAAGAGCCATAAGTATGGTTATATTTTAATTTGGATTCATTAGCCCCGTAATTCCGATTATGCCCCTGATTTGCATATTTTGCAATGTAACTAGCTCTGCGAATGCTTTCATTAGTTTGTCTCGGTGAAGTTTTCATATCCCTCAATTTCATCTTCAAAAGTCTAATTGCTATATGCACTTGGGAAAGATCTTTCCTACCTGAAAACTTTATGTCACAAGGAGGGGTAGTAGAAAAATCCCGGAAACCACATGTTGCCCACTCACAGAGGAAGAACACTGAATATATAAGAGATGTATCTACAGTCCCAAACCATTTCAGAGATAACCTTAAACAAGGGCTCACTTTTGCAATCCAACCTTCAGATACAGTTCCATCACAAAAGTCTTCAAAAAGAAACTTGTAAGCTTCGCGTAAGTCACCCAGCATAAGAGAATTATCCAAGGCTTTTGCAACTTTAGCTAGACAATGACCTGGATGGCCTGGGCTTGCGGCCTTGGCAAGATCTTCTGTACGTTTCTGAATACATGAAATAATGCGACCAAAATCATCTGAACTATTCTTTATCTTTCCTGCGGCTTCGGTTGATTTTAATACAAAATTGCCATCGTTCATTGTATGCAAGACTACAGAGGATGGTAAAGGAAAGCAATCCAAAGCGACAAAAGTATCTGGCACTGCAAGAATTAAATATTGGAGCATCTCAATAAGAGCATACGTTGTATATGCCCTTCTGGAATTATCTACTAGATCTGATCCACCTGGAGCAGGATCACGAATAACACGAAGAGCGATCCCAGCAAGAGTGCGTACATAGGTTTGGGATAGAACGACAATTTCTAAAAAGCCATATACGATAGGCAATAACAGCTGCCAAACCTCAAGTAGATCTTTTTCCTGTAAGAAACAGAAATGTGCAAAATCATAACCTGAAGGTCGAAATCAGCTCAAAACCAGTTAAATACAAATGATGCATAGGATAAATAGATACCTGTAGTTGATTCAAAACCCAATCAATAACATGAGAAGGAAGAATCAGTCCTTCAGCATGATGCCATTGCAAAAGTCGAACAATATACCACCATTTAAAATGTAAGGATGACTCTTCACCGCCAGAAAAAGATAAAAATGGATCACTTTTGTGGACCAATGTTCCAGCATAAGGCATTTGTGGTGACCGCTCTCGATTATGAAGAGCAGAATGAGAAGTATTTTTTGAGAAAAACTCATCCAGAAGAGTTTGCAAGTAATGGATAACATCTTTGGTCCAAATCTCTGTCCGAGACAACTGAATTTTGTCAGCAGTCACAGAAGAAACACCGGCAGAACCAGGTCGAACCTGAAAAGTTCAACCATAATCTAACTTCAGATATTAAACTAAAAAGTAAATCTGCATAATAGGTATAAGCCAACATTGAAGCATCCTTACTTGATTGAGGTAAGTAACCTTTACAAACCAAGTAGCCCTTAGCAATGGAACATTATTCCTGATTAGAACTGCCAAAAGTGATGACCTTTTATAACCATGAGGAACATGGTCGGCCAAAGTGCGTAACCGCTTGTGCGGTTGAGATAGGCCCTGTGATTCAAAAATAACTGGGTTAACTTGTTGAAGTTACCAGCATCCATGATATCTCTAGACATTAAGAACAACCAAGCAACATATCATAACTACATATCAGCCTTGACAAAAAAAAAACTATGGAATCAGTTTTAGTAACTAATAAATCAGTATTCCTAAATTCATGAAAGCTACAGCCTGTACACCAATCAGCACATAAACACATTCCAGATCCTTCCAAATTCACAAACTTGCACCAGTCAGCCAAAGACTACAACCACCCATATAGAAATGCTTAGGGAACCATTCAGAACCTTGTGGTTTCGCCTTATAAATTTGGCAAAATTAAAAACATGCTAAAAACAATACAAATATGAGGTGCCACAATTATTGCACAGGAAGTTCATGCAATGAAGAAAACAAAAGGAGCACGACATAAGGATACCTCAATCCATTTCTTCCGGAAGTCCTCACCACACGGCCTTAGTTCAGGGAAAATACCAGGCTTAGCTAGTTGTAACCCCGAAAGAGGCACACCATATAGTTGACCAGCCTGTCAAAGAAAATCATGTAGATCAAATATCTTCCTAAAAAACTGAGACAGGTAGACTGCACTAAACTCAAATCAGCCCGACAAAAACATGCAAATTGGATATCTTGTAGAAGCAGAATATTAAGCAACGATAAATAGATCACACGGCATAATAAAGATCATCACCTTCCTCTTCTGAGCACGAGATTCATTGATGGCTCTTAGACGTTTTTTAATAGCCTGGAAAGAAAAAATAACAAGTTAACCGATGTACACGTAGTCTTTTGAAGTGAATAATGTGCAGAAATTCAGAGCATTGTTATACAAACAAAAATAATAAAGTGAACTCAAACATCTCAGAAAGACAAGGGAGTCACCTCTTTGCAATTATGAACAACTGTCTTGTTAAAATGCGGAACTTGGGTCAGTGAAATTTCTCTAGCTTCCTGAGAGATAAAGGAAGCAAGGCAATGTAAGAAGATAGAAGTTGCCAGACAAAAGAGCAGATAATAAAAACACCTACGACAATATTTTGCAATTACAATACGCCCTATAGTTTAATAAGAATTATTAAAAGCACCAGCCAAAACTATAACAACTAATGCTCAATGCTGACAAAAATCTGGACTGCTTTTATACATTCAGCTTTATAGTTATTCCATATGGGATCATGCAGCAAAAATAACAGCATCAGACCTATACTATTGAGATCATGCAGCAGCATTATGGAAAAATTGCAAAAGAAATAAAAAGATAAATAAGGAGAATAAAAGTGTTCGGTATATACCAACCTATTCCCTATTCAGATGAATGAAGAATTTAATCCAAAGAAAAAGCAAGATGCAAAAACAAACGAGAGGGTAGAAACAAAAGTTGAAACATGTGAGGTTTCAACGTGAAATATTCAAACCTTAATAATAATAATAATAAAAAATAAAAACAATAAATGGATAACTGGAAAATATTTATAATACCACTCATCAACTAAGTACGCAGTATCTACTTCTACGACATCGGATTTGGTATAAACATGAGTAAAATTTAATGACATACCTCAAGTCCCTCAACTGTATCCCTATATCCAGATTGCAAATATTCTCTGGTCAGAGTCTCCTCAGGGCAATTTGTTGTTTGGGGATGAAAATCTGGAGCCCCAAGCCTGAAATTAAAATGATGGCATTTAACATTTAAATAGATAAGGTAGTAACACCCACAAGAGAAAAAAAAGTGGAATCTAGACAAAATGCAAAAGATTCAGCAAAAGGTTTATGATTGGATATGGAATGTTCACATGGAGTAGTATGGACTGGTTTTTTCAAAGCAAGTAATAATTCTGAAAACGTGTAATTATGAACAAAAAGTACCTAGAGTTTAAAGGTTCTTTATCACACTTCAACTTGTACGGGTTTAACGGTGGTTGCCGCCTGCAAAAACAAACCATTGTGTTGAAAATCAATACCAGCATCGGATTTCTGATTAGTGCAATGAATTAATATTCCTCTTGCTCGCTACCATATATAAATACTTCAATCCCTCCTATGTCTTCAATATAGTTGTGTGTGTAGAAAGTACGCAAACCCCTCTTACAGTAGCTGGATTTGGACTGAATTTTAAAAAACAATCTTTCACATAAATCCTAATATTTATGGCATAGATCAACAATGTGATTTTCTTTGTCGCAATGAATATCTTCTTTTATCGAAATTATATATATTCGATCTAACAATAAATATTTGCTAACTTTTCAGAATTAAAATAAAGAAGAAAAGAAACTAGCATTAACACTTCTAAATTTACTGCATAATGGGAAACTGCTTTATTTGTCATTTAATATTTTCTTTACTTGTTGAGTCCAAGGTTATCGAATCGAGATTTGATTCATGAATTGGAATACCTACTCTCAAATCATGAACTGAATCTTGTTATAAATCGTAAAACATGATCAATTAAAATGTAATTATTAAGTGAAAATGAGTAATATAAGTAAACAAGCATGGGCTGATATATCATATATAAACTTCAAAACTAATCGAGATTCAAATCATACATAAATTTAATGAAAAAAGAACCCTAAAATCCCACTTAATCAGATGCAATGCATTTGCGGAGTGTCTAATATACTCAAAATTTTAAAAAATAAAACCCTAACTGAAGTATGATGCAAACTTTCAAAATGTGTTAATTAAATACGGAAGTAAAAAAACCAAAATAGGATGCAAACTTAACCTTATACAAAAAGAACATAATCGAAGTAGCAAAAACTTTTAAAACCTGCATTTACTAAATTCGTTAAATTGTTAAAAGTAATATTTATCGGTCATTTCTCAAACAATTAAATTCATTAATTGAAAATCAAGCTAAACAATCTGATTTCTCGAGAAATAAATGAACCTCAGTTTGAAGTAGGTTTACAATTTTCAAAAAATGCTAATCAAATACTGGAAAACTATTATCTAACAAAAAAAAAGATATACTAGAGCAATAACAATTACGCACCACAACCATAATTGTTTGGAATTCGCAGCACATCACATAAGCAGTGGTCCTAAATATTTATAAGAACAAATTGGCAATAAGGTTCTCTTACCTTGAATTTACAGGGAAGTGAGCTGGAAAAGATGAATCAGATCTTCCAGTATCCCTAGAAGATGGCCCGCCTAGGTTATTGTTATTAACTGCACTAGTGCAGCTGCCAGCATGATACCTGTGCATTTCATCCAACTATAACCGGAATACTTCCCTCGGCATCATAAAACTGCAAGTAGCTCTACTAGCTAAACTGCATGACCAAAAGTGTCACCTAAGTCAGTTCCAAGTCAAACCGATGCCGACTAATAAAAACTCCATATTTTAAAAAATTAAAGAGAATGGTGAATAAATTTTAAAAAAACAATGGCATGTATGGCTACGAATTACTCCACTTCCCTTAGCTGTTAAAAGATATGCATTGAAAAAACCCTAATGTACCAAAAAATACCAACTTCTTAAAAAGAGATCTATACCATGTTTTTCTTTAATAAATGTCCTATCTTGTTTTGTATAAAGTTACACTCTAAACACTATGACAAAGAGTTCATTTTCTTGTTGGCTTTTCACCATCCAACATTCAATCCCAAACAGTATTGTATGGCATTGCAGTCCATGGCGGATATAATAACCATAACCATTGCAGCCTATGGCAGCGCCATGGCAGAAATGTGACAACAATGACCTAAATATAATAAATCTCTGTGTTACTTCTGTAAATCTGTAGAATGCAAACAAAACCAAGAAGCAGAAGAAAATTAAATGTAAACCCTAAAAGACATCTTCCCTGCCACACTAACGCAGTAACGGTGCCTCGACAGGAAGACAACAACAATGTCATTAATTAGCAAATAAGATTTTAAAATATTGAGGTAGAGCACAACTATTTAAACTGGAAACTTTTCATTAAAAGTTTTCTAAGAGATGCATCCCAATGAAAATAAAAATGACAACTGTACCTACATGAAGTGCACAACTATTCTAGTCATTTGGCGAAATACAGAACTCTAAAATCCCAATCAATATATTAAGTAATCAATTACAACAGCAAGTTACAAAATTCAATCAAATCAATCCTGATTCATAACTAAGTCAAAAACTCACAAGTAAAAAATTAATAATAATGAACAATTAAATACCCTTATAATTATTACAACATTTTTTCCACTCAACTGAAAACACTTAGTAGCTCATATTACACCTCTGAACTAACTAAGCAAAAAATGAAACTTCTTCAAAAGCAAAAAAAAAAAAAAAACTTGAACACAAACACAACAGCTTAACCATCTAGAAATCTCAGTTCAACATCAAATCCAAGCTATAAACACAAAGGGATGAACATACAATTACGAAAGCGTAAATACCAAACCTAATGCAAGAAAAAGCACCAAAATTAAAACTCAGAAGCAAGATCCAAAACTAGGGTTTTGCAGTGGGGGTGAAAATTGAAATCCCAAACTTTCAAAATTTAATTTTTGCTTCCCCCCCAAATTCAGAAGCAAAATTGGGGGGAGGTTAAAAATTGAGTCTCTGAAGCTAGGGTTTCAGATTCAAAATTCCCAAAAACAAAAAAATAAAAATAAAAGGGTTTTTCGAAATAATTTGAAAAGGGGTTGAATATAATTATGAAAACAATAGTTGGAAACATACCTGAGAAGAAGAAAAAAATAAAAACTTTGAAGAAAAGGGTTGAAGAGAGAGAAAGCGAAGAAGAAGGGTGTGAAAGTTTGTGAAGGAGTTTGACTCTTTAGGGTGGTGATGATGACGACGATGATGCCTCTGTTGTTGTTGTTGTTGCTTCCTCTGGTAAGAATAAAGGGTGAAGGTGAAGGGATCCACTAATTATTATTAAATTATTATTATTATCAAAAATAAAATTAAAAATTGTTATTATTATATTATGATTATGATATTACTATATTATTATTACCGATATTGTTATGAAAATATTTTCTTATTAGCATTTTCTTTATATTCCTATTATCCTTTTATGCATTCATTTTTTCCAATTTTGATATTATATTATATTGTTTTGTTTTGTGTGTTCAATGGATTGAGACAAATTTGTGGGGCTAAAATAGTATATTATTTTGTAAAAGATATTTTTATCTTAGTTACCAAAATTAAAAAGTCTACTCTAGATTTTTTTTAATTAAAATTAGACTTATATATTACTGTCAATAATATGTTTTATATTAATTAAAAAAATAATATTCTTATAATGATTTTATTTTTCAAAATTAATAGGATCAAAATTTATATATTTTATTAGTCTAAAATTTGTTATATTATCGATCATAATTGAATAATTTGTAATATAAACTGAATTATAAATTGACGAAATAGAATAACAATTATAATTTATCGAGTTATCGTTATAAAGTCTACGCTAGATAGGTCAAATTGTTTTACATTTAGATCTATATATTGTTACTAATATATTTTTATGCTTTTTAGAAAGAAAACACAAATACGTTTTATGTTTTTATAATAATATTATTTTTAGTAAATGTATATATAATTTTCTTTTTCAATTTGCATTTGATGTGTCGATAAATTGTAATTGATCGTTATGTATAATTTTTACAATAACATACATATCTATAACTATTATAAATAATGTTTTGATCGGATTAAATAACTTCTCATAAAAATAATTTTTTATAACTAATTATTTTCAAAAAATGATCTCATTTTATCAAAATCATTTTTATAATACATAATAAACGAACTGTAAAGCAACTACTTGCAATCAAATTTATCTACATGTGTGTTTTTTGTTTTTCCAACAATTGACAATCCACTTGCTTAAAATTTTATAGATGTATGAAAGCATATATAATACATAAGAAACTTACAAATTGTAATTAAAATATCGCATAAAATTAAGTAGGGGTGTTCATACACAAACAAATAAAATTTTTTGCATAAAATTTAATATTATTAAATATTTTTTATGTCATTTAATGACTGGTCGAATTAAATATCATATTTTTTAGTTTTAAAACTAAATGAAATTGTGTACATGAATATTAATAAATTTGTATTAGTATGATATATTGCATTTATATATTATTTGTTGATTTTTTTATTTTTTCACGATAATAATTTTGACTATAATTTAATTTATTGTTTTTCTATTTAATATATGTTAAATATAATTAAATATTGTTATTTCGTAATATTATATTTGAATTAAACCTATTATTTTACCGTATTTTTATAATATTATTATTATTATTGTTATACTTTTTTGCAATTATAATTTGTATCTTCAAAAACTAATTTAAATTTAATCAACTTTTTATTTATTTAATATATGTCAAATATAATCGATCATTGTTATTTTATAATATTATATTTGAATCAAACCTACTATTTTATCATGTCTTTTATAATATTAATATTATATATTTTTTTTATAATTATAATTTATATCTTCAAAAATTGATTTAAATTTAATCATTTGTATTCAAATTAGCTTTTTCTAATGTATCGTCCAAACCGAATCAAACCGCATAATATTTTATATTTGAATCAGATGATTTTTTTCTTCAAACTGATTCAACTTACACCATGAGTACCATAGGAAGATGATTAAGTGATGTCTAATTAATTGTAATCATATTAGCTTTTTTTAATGTATTATCCAAACTGAATTGAATCGCATATGATTTTATATTTGAATCAGATGATTTCATATCAACTAATCCAACTTACACCGTGAATACCATAAAAAACCATAGAAAAACTTTTAAGTGATTTCTAATTATCACACCCTCTTTTTTTTGGAGAAAAATACACACATTTATTTTAATCATTAAATAAAATAAAGTGACAAATATTTTCATATAACCAATAATGTTAAGAAAATTTACGGTTTAAAGTAGAGTTGGGTTTTAATTTATTGAAATTGTTGGACTATGTTTCCTTTGAAATTACAAACTATTTAGTGATATTTGACTGGGCTACAACATTAAGTATAAAACTAATATAATATACTTTTCAATTTAGTCTTGTGAAGTTAAAACATGAACATTCACTTTGTGGTTTTAAATCTTATATTTAAAAAATTTAAAATGATTTAACGTGTCTATTAATTAAACTGTCACATTAGTTACTTAAATTATATTCATTAAACGTTTTCAACTGTCTAACGGAATAAAACTTACTCTAAGTTGGTTAGACTAAGAATAAGTATATATAAAACAAAAACATACAAGTATTAAAAATACACACACCATTACATATCACATGAGTATAATCAAATCACAATTAAATTCAACATAATCCAACACAAGGATTTGATGTACAAATCAATTACAACAAGTAAATTTCCTTGTCAACCATTATTTGCTCCTGTTAAAGATACAACATATAGCTTTGGTATTTAATGGAGTGATGGAGGCTCCCCCAAATCAAGCTCTATGGTAGAGTGACAACAATAATGTTTATTTATAGTACTATGCTTTTTTTCTTCCTTTTTCTCCTTTTTAGACTAACTCTAAATGTATCCTTAAATGGAAAAATATCCAAATAATAAGAAATATATTCTCACTTTAAAGTAGACTAACATAGTACAACAACGAGATAACTCTTTTTATATGTTAGTGTCTCTCTTTTAATTAATCCAAACATTCAGCTCAACAATATTTGAAAATATTTTTAAAATCAAGCAAAGTTTTATTGGATGCTTTATGACTCTATATCACTTTGAAGCTCTCATCCTTCTTCAACCATTGGTGTTGCAACAACATGTACACTTAGTAATTCAACTCAAATCAGTAATCATGAACACTTATGGCAAACGTGTAAAATCTACAAAAGCCAACACTAATTTGTGCTTGACTCAAAAGCTAATAAAATCTCATTATAAGTAGGAAATTAAACTTAAATCACCTAATTATCGAATAATAATCCATGGAGGTTAGTTATGTCTTATTTTTAAAAGTATATATATGTTAGGATAATAAAAAAATTAGACATAGTCGTGTGATTCAAGACAAGTTGCTATATATAGACAACAATAAGCACAAATCTTTCTTTTTCACAACACTTTCTTCTGTTGCATTTCCAGACCATGTTCTTCATTCAATCCTCACCTAATCTTTTCATGGAGGTTCTCCATCAATTTTGTTTCTTTCTTTGACCACCTGTTTGATTTTTTATAATTCAAATAATTAATTTACATCTAGATCCCATAAAAAATAAGACCCGTGTTAATAAAAAAAATCATATTAGAGAAATTTGGTTAAAATTAGACCAAGGGACTAAGAAATAAAAAAGACAAAAATTAGGGGTCAAAATCATTAAAAAAAAATAGGAGATTAAAAGTGTTTAATTGAAAAACTTGATCGATCAAAAGTTCATTAGAAACTATAAATTAAATATAATTTAATTTTGATCATGCAATATCTTAGAGAGTTGACTCTGTCTTTTACTTTTACACACATATCTACTAGCTAGCACGGATGAGTCATTACATTGTTTCAAGATCAATGATAAAGTATTATGATACAATCAATATCACATATTATTTTTTAAACAAAAAATTGAAATTACACTATATTTTGGATGACAATTACAAAGATGTCATTTTGATTGTGGATGCTAGCTCAATCTTATAACCCAAACTACTAGCTAGGGAGTAATTCTTCCAACATTATTAAAGTGAAAATAGTTCCTAATTTGCTGTAGTTGGGGAGGAAATAAATGCAACGATGAGAAATACGTTTTAAAATCAAAACAATTTGTGAGCATGGAAAAAGTCATAGATCATAGTCTATGGTAAACCAAATTAATATGAATGATAATTAGATCAAAATTCAGTTCATATCTATAAAAGTTAATGAGTAGAGTAGGGTTTTCTAACTTGATGTTATTTATGAAAACTTACTATATAATTCTTATCCATGGAAACCATTTAATATATATTTGTGCAAATATTTTAAAGAGGTTGAAAAATGATTTGAATCCTTGCAAATTTATCATTTTTTTTTTGTTTTTAGTACTATAAAATAAATTATTTGTTTTAATCATTTCAAATATTTTTTGTTTGTTTGTTTTTTTTATTGTTGTTTTATTTTAGTCGATGAAATATTTATTTATTTACACTATATATTTACACATACATAATAACTAGAGGTAATTTGATCAACAACAAAACACTAGAGATAATATATGTGTATTGTATATGTTTATCTATATTATCTTTATAACAATTTTATATTGTGATTTTAAAAATAGATAAAAACTTCTAATAAAAAAATATGCAAAAAATTATTTAATAAATTTTATTGTTTTTTAAATTTAATAAAAAATAGCATATGCTAAAATATTTATTATAGACAATATTATTATAAAGTATACATATTTTTTTATCATATTTAATACTAGTAAAAATACGGTATCCTTTTTATATATAGTTTTATTGCATAATAATTTTAGAATAATAAATATATTTCTCATTTAGTTAATAATTTTTAGCCCTTGAGATACTATACATTATTTGTATAATTCAAGAAATATTATATTAAAACCAAATACTTATATCATTTGTGTCATAAATTTCAAAGGTCTGTATGATGTTTATTATATAAGAGAGATACGATAAATAAATAAATAAAAAGTTAAATATTATATCTCAATTCAACGTCAACGGTTTTTTAGGAAATAGGAACATGCAAATCATCACCTTATCATCCTCTTTTAGTTTAAATTTTATTTTAAATATGAGTTTTGCTAAGAAAATAATTTTCTAAATTATCCTTATATAATATAATTTAGGCTAAATTACATTCGTGGTCCTTTAACTTAGTTTCAGGTAACATTTTGGTCCTTTAACCTTTTTTTTTTCCTATTTCAGTATTTTATCTTTTGAAATAATTTCAATTTTATCCTTTAAGTGAGATTCCGTTAAGGCAACGCTAACAAATTTCCTCCTTCGTTTTCTTTTCAGTTTTTTCTCTTTGATATTTCTAAATCTCTTGTTTGGTATTCTCATTTTCCCTCTTCTCATTTTCGTCTTCTTACTTTCCTATTTTCTTCTCTCATCTCCATTGATTTCCCTTTTCTCATCTCCGTAAAATCGTTTTCATCTGCGTGTTCTTCTCTTGTCCCACTCGTTTTTCTCTTATCATTGTCTTCTTCCATCCATGAAAAATAATATTCACGGTTCCCAAAACTCAAAATCCATGGTCGCCTCATGTTCAAATGGGTCAAATACACAGTCCTACAACTATGGTTCTTCCTGTAACTCAGACATTTACTCCAATCGATTTGACTTGTTCTAGTAACTCAGACATTTAATCAAATCGATTTGCCAATCGATTGATTCGTCCTTGTAACTCAAATATTTAATGAAAATCAATGTGTCAATCGATTATGCAATATGTTTCTGATAAATGATGAACTGAGTCTTTTATGCAATCGATTAACGACTCAATTGTCCAATCGATTTATTTAATCACATAACATAGGTCTGATGAAACCATTTTAAGTAATCGATTTGTCAATTGACTAACTCAGTACAAGCTTTGTTCTGTGAATAAAAAAATCGATTTACCAATTGATTGTTCAATTGATTTCTTTTAGTCATAGAACACAAGTCTGATGAAAACTTTCTAAGTAATCGATTTGCTAATCGATTGAATCAGTGAAACCTTGGTTCTGTGAATCAAAAAATCGATTTCCTAATTGATTTACCAATGGATTGTCCAATGGTGTGTTCTTCGATTCCTTATAGTTATCGTTGAAATTAGTTTACGATTTCATGGAGATTCAGGAAGAAAATGCAAAGACGATAGCATTTCACGGAGATCAGAGAAGAACACGCAGAGGAAAACGATTTCACGGAGAAGAGAAGAGGAAAATCAATGGAGATGAGAGAAGAAAACAGAAAAGTAAGAAGACGAAAATGAGAAGAGGGAAAATGAGAATACCAAACAAGAGATTTAGAATTATCAAAGAGAAAAAACTGAAAAGAAAACGGAGGAGGGAATTTGTTAACGTTGCCTTAACGGAATCTCACTTAAAGTGTAAAAGTGAAATTATTTCAAAAGATAAAATACTGAAATGGGAAAGAAAAAAAAGTTAAAGAACCAAAACGTTACCTGATATTAAGTTAAATGACCACGAATGTAATTTAGCCTATAATTTAAAATATAAAAAAATAAAAATACAATAAAATAGAAATATATATTGTAAAAAAATATACATTGTCAAAAAATATAAATTATACGGGAGATACACAAAAATATAATGGTACATTAAATTAAAATATTAATAACCAATTTGAAAAATATTTTACGGTTTTATTACAAGGGTTATTTTGTAATTTTATATAATCTAAAAATCTAAAATATATTGAAATTTATAAATAAAAGATTTGTCATTAAAAGTTATAAAAATGAAAATTAATTTAATATTTTAAAAAATTAAATATAAATGTTTTTACAAATTTTTTATTTATTATTTATATATAATATATATCATATTATTATTCAACTTGTCTAAAATATAATATTAAATATAT
>JBBPBS010001102.1:7892900-7912637 GCA_037974835.1 Cicer judaicum | reverse complement strand
ATGATACCATAAGATCTTATCTTGTCCTTATAATATTATATTATATTTTTACTCTAATGTATTTCTTTTTTTTAAAAAGAAATTGGTGAAGGAAAAATTATCATTAATCACAATAATATTGTTGATCATTTTACAAGTGTTTCATGTAAAATTTTAACATATTTTTTAAAATTTAAATGTAAAACTCTTACCACTAAATTAACACCTTAAAATTATGATGTATTTAATGTATATCATAAAATCTCATTTAAATTTTATTTTCTTAAAATAATAATAATATTTGTCCTGTGTGTTATTTAAGAGTATATGCTATCAATAAAGAACAATTAGCATAAATTTAACTTCATTAAAATTTGAAAAATTGTTCGATCTTTTCACTTCATATAACATTTCACTTCATATAACCAACCTTTGTTAGGTGCATAATTCATATTTGAATCCTTGGACCTCTATTTACTGAAGAATTCGTTCAAGAAGATTATATCAAGTACCCCCACACTTAAATCTATTACCTCTTTAAGGCATATGAAAATACAATTTTATCCTTTTAACTATTTATAATAAGTTTTAAAATTGAAAGTTTCAAATTTTCGAAATAAGAATTATATTTTGAAAATTTGAAAAGTTTAGAAAGTTTCCGAATCTAGAAAGTTTCGAAAGTTTCCAAATCTTGAAATTTTCAAAATAAAGGATTACATTTCGAAAATTTCCAAATTTGAAAAGTTTCAAAAGTTTCAAAATTTTCCAAATATGGAAAGTTTCAAAATTTTCCTATTTCGAAAGTTTGAATTATTTGAAAGTTTTGAAAATTCTGGAATTTTCTATTTCGAATTATTCGAAAGATTCGAAAATTTTGGAAACTGTCATTTCAAAACTTTGGAAACTTTCAAATATTTTGGAGAGAGGGGTGAAAAAATGAGAAGTTAAAAAAGTTGAAGATTTTATACAAGGTAAAATTGTATTTTTTACGTTGATTGAAGGAGTGACATGTTTAGATCTGGAGGTGCAGAGTAGAATCCTCTTCGTCCAAAAGAGCATGTCTCTATCATTCTCTGTCACTTTCACTATATTATGAGCAAACCAGCTTTTACTTCCTCCACCTTTAACGAATCCTTAATAGATCGTTACAAACGTCACCATTAACACACCTATACTCATGACATAAAACTTTAAACCACATCGTATTCCTATTATTTCTCAACCTCAAACACCACTTACTCAAAAGGACAAGATTAAAAGATTTAAATTTCGAACCCCAAGACTACCATTTTCTCGACTTTAACACATTTTATATCATTTAACTCAATGAATTTTCCTAACTTCCTCACTCCTTCCACATAAAAAAGATTTAAACAAAGATTCAAATTTAGAAATGATATGTAGGAGCTCTAAAGAAAGACACAAATCACAAATTTTTCTCATCCATTATCATAGTATGATCAACAAATTTCAAATTGGAAACATAACATTCCCCTCCGAATCCCACCTTATACCCCAAAAACATACTACTATGCATAGAAGCGCACATCAAGGAATTAAAACCTTTGACAACTAATAAAAGCAAAAAATGAGACATATGATCATGTTGTCTTAATCACCTAAAGAGATGAAATATTATTTGATGGGAGAACCATTCGTCAACATTGATGTTGTCACATAACCAAGACACTTCACCACCCATCTCCATCATAAAATCAGAAAATTCATTTTTCCCATCATAACATCCAAATAAACCCCCTACATAGAGTTATATATTTTTTAAAAATCAACTTTAAATAAAAGAAAATCCATTTTTTTTCTCTTCACCCCATCCACTACCTCATTGGCAATTAAAAATTTCATCTAAAAGTTGTCTACCACTCACAAACACGATTGTGAATCTAAAATATGAATTTATTGTTCGACCCTTTAACTAGCTTTCCGTTAGAGTGAAACTCTTCCATAAATCTCACAAATAAACTTTCACAAATTTAGGGTTTAGGACTTAAAACTAGCATAATCCAAAATGCATGTTTAATTTTCTCTTCCACAAACGAATACTTCTGAGAGTTAGCCTCCTCATCATTTAACAATGATAATTTAAGACTTTCAACATCAACTATAGACGATCTATGGGACATGAAATAATTTTCAAAATGTTCTAGAACTGCACTCCTAATGTCCTCAACCCTTTCCACGGATACTAATTCCCCTTCAAGAATCAACCTCTTAATAGCATTACAACAATGTTGTCTAGACAACACGCTATAAAAGTATTTGGAATTAGCACCACCTTTCTTAAACCAATCAGACTCTAGATTTCTACTACTGAATACTACAATTCAATCTTCCTATTATGAACAATTGGCCCACAGAGAACACCATTCCTCCAAAAGCATAAAATGATCCAACTTACTCATAACCACTCCATCTAACTGAGGCAAAGTAACTATTTGAAGAATATCCGATTTCAAAAATTTTGTGAGATGTGTTTTATTCTAAAGTGGTTCTTCTACGATAAAAGTTCTCATCTACCTACACCACGGGGTGGAACACACAATGAATCCAATTTTATTCAAAAATGTTATAGAGCATATCACTTCAAGTGGAGTTGAAGAGATAAAATTCAATATTCGTTCAAACAATCTAGAAAAGTATAGATTTCAAGTGGAGCATATCACTTCTACTACTCTACAAGTTTGGAAGAGGGAGTGAAAACAAGATTTCATTTTTACAACAATTGGATATTCAACCACTCACAATGTAGAAATTTGATAATATGACATCCTTGTATCCATTTCCATATTTGTGTAAACCTTTACAATGTTGAACAATAATGCATCTAAATAAGATTACTTTGAGGCATATATAATCATGGACTCTATGACACCATTTGTTGATTGTGTTAAAATGTGAAGAACTTACACTCAAGTGAAGTGTCAATTAGACAAGATTCAACAACTCCGAGTTTGGTCTCTTAGAAGTTTATGATATCAACTCCTCACCTCACTAATTTGAGACTGACTTGCATTGTTGCTTATCAATTTCATGTACCTATTTTTTGGCAAGTTGTTGTTGAGTTTCATATGTATTATTACGCTTCTTTCTTTTTTGGATGAAATAGTTGTTGCCACTATGAGGTTGATTTACAACAGTTCTAGTATGTGGATGAATTGACACAGTTTTTTTCTACGATTCTAACTTTTATTGAGATGATATTACATTTTAAGTCATATATCAATTCAAGTGTATCAAACAATATGATTGATATTATCATTAGAGATCTTGTATCAACATTTAAGCCAAATCAACATTTAAGACATGTCCATATATATCTTTATAATTAATCAATGTATCTTGAGTTAAGAAGACATATCTTCGAAGGTGACACTTCCAGATGATGTCACACGCTTCATCAATTAGAGGATAAATTCATCTATGATAAGCAAAGGATGTTGGCTTCTCCATGGTTATGGATTCAGATGATTAAGAAAGTTGATTTTGTATTAGAGTGTTGACTTTATCAGAGTATTGATTTTATTATAGTGTTGACTTGAAGTGTTGACCATACAATCAATTGTTTTACCAGAATTGTCATATAATCATTAGAGTGAGCTTGTAATCAGATTCAACAAAGGCACATTGAAAGCATGTTTATCATAGTTAGACACAACTTTAACAAATTCTTCAAAGCATTGTCTTGATCTCTTTGTATATCTTTTCCAGTCATAAAATGATGCAAATATGATGATTCTTTCAAAGTTCTGGACTCAATTGTTTGAATTAACAAGATTGACTTAAAATTATAGCATTGACTATAATAGAGACTTCATTTCAAGCTTTCTTTTTTGGTCTTAAGTCAAATGATAATGAAGGTATTATCTCTTTGTTAACTTCAGTCATAAGCATATGATAATTGTAGTGTTATTTTCCTTTGTGATTAGATGATCAATTATTGATTTATATTTCATTTGTCTTTAAGACTTTGACTCGGATTGTAGATTATCAGACACTTGTTTTAGTATTTCTTATTGTCATATTATGAGTTACTCAGTAAACACAATTACTTGTTTATTAGGTGATAATATTTTGTGTTAAAAACACTTAAATTATCATCTTCAACTTACTCATAATTTATGTTATCTTAAAATAGATAGTCATTAATATAAATTGTTGCCTTCTAACTTAATATGAACATTTATTAAATATAGTTAGGAGATAATTGTTCTTATTTGTTTGTTTTGTTATTATCAAAATATCAATAAGAAGATTGTAGTTAAAATCACTTTTGCACTAAGCTTTGTTAAGGCAAAATCCCTTAATAAAGATATTTTAATGATACAAATTTTAATTAGACAAAGATCTAATTAATTCTGATTTTATTAAGTAATCTTATATGTCGTCTTGAGTGAATTAATTATAAGACAAATTTTATGAAGCTTAAAGAAGTTTTTGAAACAGACTCACTTGTGACCATATTCATCACCATCAAAACTATAAGGTTCATCATCAGTTTCATAAATTGAAGAAATGAGGATATTCATTGATGACAATCAAGATATAAATGAAAAAAAAATGAATATTGCTTTTACTGATCAAACAAAAAAAATGCGGGTCATAGTACAAAAAATATATTCTCATATGACACAAAGAACAAAGAGAATATTGTAAAATAGACAAACTGACATTGTTCACATGTGCAAAGACAAATTCACTATTTATGAAGATTTGATTATGTTTTTCATTCATACTCATGCATGTTCTTCATAGTTGAAGACATTCTGACATGAGAGCATTGAGAAGAAAATGTTTTGCATTGCAAATACAAATAACATTTTATTGCAAACTCACACATCCTACTTTAGAGCTTATGATTGATTGTCTCAAGTTGTCAAGAGGATTATCAAGCTCCTCTATCATGTTCATAGTAGAAGAGGATGTCTTCATATTGGTGAGGACATCTTCATAAAAAGGATCATTACTCAGAAAGAAGAAGATATTTGTCCGTATTACAAAGGATGTGTAAGCAACATACTTTAATACCTTGGGACATGTGTTCAACGGTTATATGTGTCTTTTACAACAACATGGAGCCTTCTCAAGTCTATAAATAGGTGTCTTAAGCTGCAACCTCTAAGAGACTACAATCAATCATATTTTGTCTTCTTAAATGAAAACGTATCAAAGTTCTCTTCAATTATCAAGAAACACATTACTGCTCTTTGTCATAGATTTTAGAATCAAACTTTTGAGGGTGTTCTTAGTCCAACCTATTTCAATAATATTGTTATGACCAGATCCAAAATACAAGTGTGTAGTAAAATGTGACTAAAGAAATAAGATTAAGTTGAGAGGTTGCTTAACTTACTAGTGAAAATATTACAAGTTGTGAGAATTTGATTAGTCCACGTCGGGTGAACCAGAAATATTTCATGTGATTTTCTTATCTTTTATTATTCTATTATTTCACTGAATCACACTACTATCAAATTGAAAATAATTTTATTCTTAAACATTCTCAAAATATGGGAAGATTCATTATACTAATCTATTATTCTCAAGTTTTATTTTAAGAAATAATATTAAAGTGTAGATTTTAAAGGGTCACAATTCAAATTCACTTTCTTGTGACAATTATATTCACTTCAAGCTTGACATATGCTAATTTTGAATTATCACAGTTATATTCACTTCAAGCTTGACATATGCTAATTTTGAATTAGATTATGAATTAAGATATTTTTTATAAGAGGTTTGTGGCCAACTATTTTGTAATGTTGCTACTATTCTTAGGCTTATTTCTTTTTATTAGTCATGGTTTTATAGACTAATTCAAAAATGTTAGGAACATTTTTATCCAACTTTGAGAAAATCGAGACAAGTTTCATCAATTTATATTTTATTTATACATTTTAATCGATAACTTAAATATAACTTATGATTATAAAATCTATATTTTTGTTGACGTTTTTGTGTTATATATAGAGAGAGAGGTGTAGAGTAGAATAAGTATTAAGGTATCCGTATTTGTGTTCATATCTGTTCACTTTTACATGTAATTGCAAGTTTGAAATGCTACATTATAATAATCTTGTATAATTTCAAAGATGAAAGTTTGGTATGCTTCGAGAACTACAATAATAGTTCTTGATTTGGATTGTATGGCTTATTGTAGACAATATTTTGCCTAAAGAATGTTTTCTTGAAACTTGTATTGTCTCTCAAACTAGTTTGATGTTGTGTAAGTTGTTTGATGCATAATATTGTATGCATCTCTCTAAATTTTATGACATATCTATTTGATTTATAAATTTTACATAGCAAATGTTTTAAAGATATAAACATGAGTACATATATAACCTAAAATTTAGTATATTAGGAAAAATGTAACAATATATAAATTGAATGTAATCTAATTTGATATCATGCAATATATCAGTATAATAAATATGAAGGAGTTTGCTCTATCCTTTACTATTAGACACAAAATCTAGCAACGATGAGTCATTATGTTGTTTCAATATTGATGGTTAAGTGCACAATGTTTTGGTCAACAAATATAAAGCATCCTTATGATTACTAATTGGGGGAGTGCTTCTTCAACAAAGAATAGTAAAATATGTTTAGTTTTTGTTGAAGTTGGGGAAGGAAGGAATGGTCAGGGCAATGAGGAATGGACGCTTTATATAGATGCAAAACCATTTGTGAGAATGAAAAAGTTATAGATCATGAAATTGGTTTTTATAGATATTATATATATATATATATTAAAGAATATTTATGCGAATGAAGATTACACCAAAATTCAATTAATTATATCTAAATCCTATTAAGTTACCTCACCTCAAACCCTAATCTTGATTATACACATTCTACTTCATAATATCCATAACCATGCCAATATGGTTAAACCCATATGCATTAACTTCATAGTATCCATATAAATTGTAACCATTAAAAAAAGAGCATAAACTTGCTAGAAACCAAAATATATAGCCTCAACCATAACTTGCATGTACCAAAGTTATATGGTTATGCATTATTAAGTTGCAAGTATTACCTAGGTAGATGATACATTAATAACAATTGTTTGAATTTATGTTGTGTACAATTATAAATATTTGTCCACCAATGAATTGATTGTGGACCATATCATTAGTGCATTTGGAAATAGGAATTAACATTATGAAAAAGATAATACATATAAGGATAAAATTGAGAATTAGAACCATTCATAAATAAATTAACTCTACTTACTTGAAAAGGTGTAAGAGTAATTACTATTAGAATCTAAACTATATGACACATGAAAATAGAGTGCCAATGTGTTCCCTAAAAAATAACATGCACCGATATTTATTGTCAAAAAAAAAAAAGAGGACGAATGCAACCTTCAAATGTAAACTATCCTAAATACATATGCATGCACTACACGCTTCAATGTTCTATATATAACCAATGAATTGGTTTCTCCATAGTCATTTTCCAATAAAGATGTCTACATTTAATATCAATCATTTTTCAATAGACATTATAATTGTGTTGAATCACATATATTACTTGTACATCGCACAAGTTCAAGCACTAGTGTCTATAAAAGTTAATGAGTAGGTTTTCTCACATGAATAGTTATCTATGAAAACTTAGTATATAATTATGTTGAGAATGTGCCTTAAAATTAGTGTTTTTTCTCTTCTGTTTTTTGAACAACGTATATCGAATTTGGGTTAGAGTAATTTGAATAAGGCAATAAAATTCGTGTCCTATGACAAGCTGGCTTGTGCAATTTGAATTAAAGTAAGGGTAATTCGAATTACCATGTTGTTTTCATAATTCTGAGTTGCTGTATAGGCATAATTTAGACTATAGTTCCACGGACAATAATTCAAATTACAAATATATTATCCATAAATACAACTTTCAACTTCATTCTTTAACATAGACAAAAGAGAGAATTTTTAAGGAAACAAGTGAAAATCATTAATGGTTGAGAGAAAGGAAAATGGTAGAATTTAGAGTTTCATTAGAAGTTAATTTATTGTAACTCTTGTATACTTTTTTATCTTGTTCTTCGGATTGATTGTGTGTTTACTCTGCACATAAGTTATACATTTTTATGGTTGTTATTATCTTTGGATCGAAAGTTTGTTTGTTCTACACATAGTTATGATCACCATTACGATTAGTTCCACTTTCTTATTAAATCCTCAACAAATACTTTTGTCAAGGAAAACATAAACTTTTTTTATATATCTACAATTATACTTTACTATTACTAATTATATATCTACAAATACTTTTGTAAATATATATATATATATATATATATATATATATCATTTTTATGTTTTAAGATCTGAAAAAAATTATTTATCCTTAGTTTTTCTTTTGCAACGACCAATATTACTAATTTGGACCCATGCGGGAGGTTTGTACAATGGGCTATTAGCTCAGTGGTAGAGTGCACCTTTGATAATTGCGTTGTTGAGCCTGGACTGTGAGGGCTCTCAACCACATAGATAGTTTAATGTGTTTATCGACGTCTTATCTTGAGATGTGGAGCATCCAAGGTAGATTAGCATGTTGTACTTCTCCTATTCGAATCGGGGTTTGAAACCAAACCTCTCCTCAAGAGGATAGATGTGGCGATTCAGGTGAGATCCAATGTAGATCCAACTTTTAATTCACTTGTGGGATCCAGGTGGTCCAAGGAGGACCATCACGGCTCCTCTCTTCTCGAGAATTCATACATTCCTTATGAGTATATGGACAACTATCTCTCGAGCACTGATTTATGTTTGACCTCAATGGAAGAAGAAAAATGGAACACCTAACAACATATCTTCATAAACCAAGAACTACGAGATCACCCCTTTTATTTTGGGGTGACGGAGGGATCGCACCGTTCGAGCCTTTTTCATTTCAAACTTTTCACAGGGGTTTGAATAAAATAGCAATCAATATGATTTTCCTTATCCACAAGGACGTTGAGATTGGATCTAGCCATAAGAAGAATAAAATGCTTGGCTTTAAAAACTTCTTGATATTCAACCCTCGATCAGTGCAATGGGACGTGTCTATTTATCTATCTCTTACTCGAAATGGGAGCAGGTTTGAAAAAGGATCTTAGAGTGTTTCTCAATACCTTCTTTATTTCTTCTCATTAGTCTTATTGAACAAAGACTTACCATGGTAAGGAAGAAAGGGGGAACAAGCACACTTGGAGAGCACAACATAATGGATAATTGTATGTTGCATTCGGGAAGGATGAATCGCTCCTAAAAAGGAATCTATTGATTCTCTCCCAATTGGATGGACCGACGGTGCAATGATTTACTTCATGGGCGAGGTCTATATAGATTATATATTTGGAATATATATATATATATATATATATTCTAAATATTGAATCTATTATTTTTTTATAAGAAATTAGTATTGTTAATATGTTAGTGTTTTGCTTATTTGTTTTAAATATGCAATTTTTTGTTTTTGTATCTTGTTGCTTTATTTATGAAATATTTATTTGATTATGCTATATATATATAGACATTAACTAGAGGTAATATATGTGCATTGTTTATGTTTATGTTTATCTATATTATCTTTATAACAATGCAATCAGCAATAATAACATTAGATAAAAAAATTTATGATATACAATATTATTATGCCTACATTTTTGTTATCATACTTAATAATAAAATATCAAATCCTTTTAATTTTTTTTTTTTTGTTGTTGCAATGTTTGATGTGTTTAATGGTTGAAAATATAACATAAGAAAAATATTTTTTAAGGCGGATATAATAACAGATAAACTATATTCAAATTGGGTTTTAAATACTTTAAATATACTTTTATTACATACTATTTTTAGAATAATATATATATATATATATATATATATATATATATATATATACTTCTTTTTTTATTTAATAATATTTAATATTTGCACTCCTTGTTGTGATACTCCACACGTATAACTCATGAAATATGTTGGATGATTATGATAAAAAAAAGTACTGGATCGGATTTTAGTGTTTTTTTTTTATATAAATTAAATTGAATCAAATCACATTCATAAATTTTAATATTCATTTGTTTTTTATTTGTATGATATATTGTATTTTTATATCATTTGTTGATTTTTAATTATTTTTCAGATAATACTTATTAGGTTATTGTAATATATATATACTTTTTATTATTTTATAATTTTAATTATAATCGATCATTGTTATTCTTAAATTTTAAATTTTAATATATTATATGTTTTATGAGAATATAAAATATACACCGTAAATATAAATTTATTTTACAACGACGTTCAACTAAAGTCATTTCTTTGTCTACAGCTCTCTTTGGCATTTTTATTCCTACTTATTACTCACAGATTGTTAAAGATATGCGCTGGATAAACATAATGAATGAGGAACTTCAGGCTCTTCACATGGGATATTGTCTATTGTCCTCCTCATATCAAACTCATAGGGTGGAAATGGCTATATTCTGTTAAATTGAATTTTGATGGGTCCCTCAACCGGTACAAGGTTCGATTGGTTGCCTTAGGAAACAAGTAGGAATATGGAATTGATTATGATAAGACATTTGCACCGGTAGCCAAAATGACAATTGTTTGCACTATATTCTCTATTGTTGCTTCTATTTTCTTCATCTAGTGGTGTGTGCAAGCTCAAACGCTCTTTATATGGTTTGAAACAAGCACCTAGAACATGGTATGAGAAATTTTGTTCCACTCTACTTAGGTTCTCTTTCACTCAGAGTCAATATGACTCCTCTTTATTTATTCATCGCACATCTACAAGCATTGTTCTACTCCTTCTTTATGTTGATGATATGATCATTACTGACTCTGATCAGGCATCCATCCAAAAACTTAAACATCAATTACAAATTACATTATGAAAGAACTTGGTAACTTGCAATATTCCTTGGCCTTGAGGTTTATTCTGCCTACAAGGGTATATTTCTTCATCAACATAAGTATGCGACTGACCTTATTTATATGGTGAACCTCCAATAAGCTAATCCGATAGATATTCCTCTTGAGGTTAATGTGAAATATCATCGAGACGAGGGTGACCTATTGAAAGATCCTTTCTTGTATCGAAAACTTGTGGGTAGTCTTAATTATTTGACAATTACCTGACCTGACATATCATTTGTTGTTCAGCAAGTAAGTCAGTTCATGCACTCTCCTCGCCCCATTCACTTAGCAGCAGTTTGTCGCATACTCTCAACAAGGTCTCTTCTTTCCCATTGGCACAATTCTCAAATTGATTGCCTATAGTGATGCTGATTGGGTTGGGTGTCCCGACACCCGACGATTTGTCACTGGTTGGTGTATGTTTCTCGGTTCTTCATTGATATCATGGAAAGTAAGAAACAAACAAGAGTCTCTAAATCATCTACTGAATCAGAGTATTATGCCATGTATACTACTTGTTCTGAGATAATTTGGCTTTGTGATCTTTTGGCTGAACTTAGATTGCTTCAAACAGAGCCGACGTCTCTCTATGCTGACAATACAAGTGCTATTCAAATTGTTGCAAATCTTGTTTTTCATGAGTGCACCAAACATATTGAAGTCGATTGTCACTCTATTCGTGAGGCCTATGATAATCAAGTTATATTCATCCCTCACATCAATACTCAGTTTTAAGTTGCAGACATTCTTACCAAAATTGTTCCTCGCCCGCACCATCAAATTCTAGTTAGCAAATTAATGCTCCTTGATCAGCTGAATCACTTTGAGGGGGATGTGAATCAAGAAATAATATTAATCTGTAATTATATTTATCAATTTTCCTAAAATAAATTAGAAAAATCAAGATTTGATTTGATCCTCTTAATTTATAATTATTAGATATAAATGTTGTAACTATTATTTATACCGAGAAATATCAAAGCAAAAATGATCAAGCCGTAACTGCTAAAAGATACTTTGAAAATGTAAGAGGCAAGAAAAATTATCCACATGCTACTTAAAATCAGCTTTAAAGAAGTTTGCAACTTTCTAATTGCACTAATATCACAGTTGCATATCTCTTATGTTTTATTCCTTCGGAAACTCCAAAAATCTGAGTTCACAATTATTTCCAAACTTAACGTACATACAAATAAGTAATGATGATGATGATGATATCAAACAAAATCATGACACACCTGCTAATATGATCAGCATATCAAATTCTACAAAATCTAAAAACAACTAAACACCTTTACTAAGTGAAGTGAAAGCACACACAAAATGAAACTGGTACTTTGAAAGCACACACCTATTTACTTCTTCTGACATGTAGTCCCTTATATTACTATTCTCATTCACCATGAAACTGTTTAGTATTGGAAAATTCCTAGTACGGCTGTATCAACAAAAAGTATTCGGTTTTCTTTTACATGACGCTGCTGTTTTTGCTGTCTTTATGCTCAAAACTTTCACCTTCTGCACTTTTGCTTACACAGCTAAGTATAGTATCTTCCATCAGTTCTGCTAGAATGACATCGCCTATTTCAAAACCAACTGTTTCGGCTTCAAATCGAAGGTCCATCCATCCTGCACTTTTTTCGATGTCTTTACTAACAATTTTGTCCAAAGTGTGTGGTAGTGACATGGGAAGTAAATGCCAACACACTCCTTCCAAGATCATGAGAATAACCCTTTTCATATTTGGAGTTGGCTTTATGCTAGGACTTACGAACGATACAAAAGGCGAGGCACCGAAGTAATCACAACAAACCTCCATGAGAACTTCATTGATACTGTCATATAGGAGTTTTGAATCGTGGCAAATACAGTTGGGTGATAACTCTACCTGATCAAACAAGGAAGGATCTAGTATCTTGTCTGAGGATAAGCATTTCATTGACAATTGATCTCTTGTCAATCCAGAGGCTTGCAGGACTGCTTCGATGTACTCGTATATGGATTTATTTTCTTCGATACAAGATTTTGATCTCTGGATTTGATTCACAGGTGAAGAATCTTGTTCTTCAAATTGAACATGTAGTGACTGTACCAATACTTCAGCTGAAAATCATGAATTAACATGATACCGCATTAAAATTAAATATGGAAAACAAATGGTTTGCTGCTAAGTATTATGCTCATAGGTCTCGTGTAAACAATTCCAACTTCTGCTTATCTTTAAGGAAAGAAAAATCCAAAAGACAATAATATGCAACCAAACAAATGTGTTGAAAACTATTTCTATAGCATACACGTTATCGTGTAAGTATTTATGTATAAGCTATTTGTATAACAAAAATAAGATCAAAGTGTTTTCATATAAGCTATAAACTGTTATCATAAACTATCCTGGAGAGTTTATGAAAATAAGCTTAAAATAACTTATAGACATGTCGTAAACTGTTTCCATAAACTCTCCCAAACAATTATACAAGTACTTGTGCCCGCAGATAAACTCAAATAAATCAATCCAAACATACCCTTAATATATTGTTAGAGGCAGTAGAACCATTGGATATGGAAACAAGTTTGTAGAGATCAGGTTACTGAAAAGAGAGTTTAAAAACATTTCTAAATAGACCCTTTAATGCTTACCAGATTGACATCTGGAGTTCACAGAGCTGGCATCATCCTCTAAGAATGGAATATCAAGAACAGACACTGGACTTGGCCCCTCCGATACGTCTGTGATAATCTCTTGCTGTTTAGTTTTCCTTGTGATTGAAGAGTGACAGGGGGATGAAAGTGGAGATGATGATTGGTTTTCTTCTGTTATTACATCCTGCAGAAAGAAAAATGACAGTTTGAATATAAGAGTTCTCTTCTCCAAAGAAAAAAGCCATAAAAATATATCATTGAGTAAATCATTCGTTTATGTAAAATTGTAGTGCAGACAAAGATACTACCTGCTCCAAACATTGAGAACATGTTGCACTATCAGAAATTTCTGAGATACCATTGCTTTGGTCCTCATTTCCTGCATTGAGGCCAACTGGTTCTGAGGAAGATTCTAAAATAGTTATATCTTCTGCTGATTCTACATCACCTGCACATAAATTAAGAAAAGGATAAATAACAAAATATATAAAACATACACACCAAAGTTTTCCATAGTATCTATCACTTAAATCCAATGTTGCCAATCGTAGATCACATAAAATAGCAATTTGTTCAAATTTTGCTATGCTACAGTGCTATAGCATCTCTACAGTTGCTATTTCACGACACTTTATACTAAATAGCATACTGTGGAATAATAGCCGTTTATTCAAATTCTGCTACGCTATAACCATTATTTAACAACATTGCTTAAATCATATATTTAGTACATGATACCTTCAAAAACTATCTCACCTCTGCCAGGAGAACATTTTTCCTCTTCATCACTGTGAATTAGGTCGTCTGAAAAATTCGAGTCTGATTTAATTTCTTGTGATTTATTATCATAGCTTTCATCGCGAATGCTTGACTGCTTCTCTAGATTATCTCTCTTCTGATCCGAATGACCAACAAAGGTTGCTTGTTTTGGAGACAAATTATCCTTATTAGCCTCCCGAGATTTATTCAAAGTAGAAAGTCTTGTCTTTGCAGTCACAAAATGATGCTCCCAATCCCTTCCAGGACTGCACAGTGGAGAAAAGTTGTAATCAGGAAAAGACAGTATTCTTCCAATGGTTTTCGAAATGTCCCTACTTGACATGTCCTTGTTCTCATCTGCATTATCTATCCTCTCATATAAATGTTTCTTAGCTTCAATATATAAATTAGAAACACCTTGTTTGGGATAAATAGCCTTTTCATGCTCCACAACCGCTTCAGAATCTCTATTTGTACCGGTCTTGTCTCCTTTAGTAACACCAGTTAAAGAAGGTCTTGCAATTTTTTCGATGAAGAAATGATCTTTATTAGGAGATCTCATTCCAACATTGTCTTTACCTATGGCTCTGTTGCTAGGTCTCTTATTCAAGACTCCTTCAAAGTTTCCACGTCGCTCTCGTCCTATAGCCTGCTTTAACTTCTTTTTTATCTCTGTAAGAGAAAAATGTAAACTACCTCTCACAGAAGGTGAGGCAAGGTGGTTTTCAGTTTCAGAATTTTCCAATCCGACTAACCCTGGCTTTAGAATAACAATTCTATTTGAAATGTTGGCATTTGCATTTTCATTTGTTGAACTTTTTGATTGTGACTTCACCTTTTTTCTGAAAAAGTTATGCTTCTTGTGGTTCACAATCTCCGTAGTTTGTTCTGTATTGCCATGATCTTGTTCGGAGAAGTTGGAACCTGTAACACGGCTATATTGGTTTCCGTTCGTCTCCCGAGAATTCTCAAACTCTTGAACACATTTCAATACAAGTGGATTTGGATTTTGTAGAAATGCAAGAAACAATTCCTTATCAGAACTTATAAGATCAAGTGTTTCCATTAGCTCATCAGAGAAAATAAATTTTCTAGCTTCCGCAGGATCTTTGCCATTCAATATCATCTGATTCACAAATTCACGAATTGCATCTCTCGAATTCTTTTCAGAAATAGCATGCTTCTGTTTCTGGTTTTTGTGCGCATACTTTTCTACTTCTCCATCATTGCCATGCATCATGGAACAAACACCTCTTAGATTACAAAACTCATCAATTATTGTATCCACATCAAGATTATCTTTAGATTGCTTCCTCGAGTGCTGTTGACGTGAAGTTTCAGATTTCAATGTAGCATTCAAATATAAATCATTGGTGATATCACATTTTCTCTCACAAGATTTCTTTTTTCTTTTGGAATCTAACTTCAAGAAGACTTCACGCCTTTGTCTGGATTCCTTTGATTCTACTTCAGAATTATCAATATCTTTCATTGCATTTTGATCACTGAACATCTCTTCTTCTATGAGTTTCTTCACACTAGGCTTATTAACGTTAGTTCTCACTGTTGATCTATTACTGTCTCCACAATCCTGAAACATTCATGATGCAGTGATACTAATCAGCGTCTGTTTGGATTGAATTAGATGAACTCATCTACTAGCATAAAGACTTCTGAGATTGTTTGTGAGAGCTTATGAAAACATCTTATGACATGTCTGTAAGCTGTTTTCAGCTTATTTCCTTAAATTTCTCAAGATAGCTTATGAAAACAGTTTGTAGCTTATATTTAAACAGTTCGACTTTATTTTACCTTTCATTATAGAAATAACTTATACATAAGCACTTATATGATAAACGCTTATGCTATAAGCTCTTAATTAAGTCGTTTATTCAAATAAGCTTTAGATGCACCAACATCCTTACTTTATGTCATATAATTTTGTAAAATTTCACTTTTTCAATTTGATATTGATGAGTTGCATAAGCATATGGAAAGAAGACTTACAGGAGTGCCTTGACAATCTTCATCCATATCGTTCAACACCTCAAACTTTTTCTTGGAATGTACAACACCTGTAAGAAAAAAAGAATTGCAAGTTTTAACAATAATTTTGATTCAAGTTTATTAATCCATTGCAGATGCACCACGTGTCATTTCCAAAACCATTTGAGATAGGCAGTGTTGTCAATTGCGGATCATGGAAAATAGCGGTTTGTTCAAATGCTGCCATGTCATAGTACTATAGTGCCGCAATAGCGGCAATTTGACAACACTTTGTATTACGCGTATTGCAAAGCAGTAGTAATTTGTTTAATATTCTGCTATGCGATAGCACGATACTGTCGCTATAGCATCTATTTGACAACATTGGAGATAGGAAAAGCATTTTTTGATGAAAGATTTCAATCTGTTTTAATATTCAAACTCCATTAATTACAAAAGAAAAAATGCTTGACATTCAAACATTAGTCACTGCACATTTACTCAGCATATACTCATTTTGTTATTTACTTTTGCATTCAGGAAGACCAACGTGAGCATAGTTATCAACTTTGTAAAAATCTAAATGTTATTAAGCATAGTTCTTACCACTAGAGTGCTTGCTGCGTCGTCTTTTATCCACAATCAACTTCCTAGTAAGGCGACCGTGGCGAAAATCAAACATACTCATAAATCCCCACATACAGCCCAACTTATCTTTCTCATACTGCACAGTGCGTCTTTGTGACTTTTTTGCCATGATGATTGAGCACAATTGACTTCTTTTGAATCCTCTTTTCCTTTACCTAAAAGCTGCTAAGGTAGTTTTGGCCTAAACGCCCGAGGTAAGATTGTGAACCTGATAGGTTAACAAACAAATTCAGCTAACAAAATGCAGTAAAATGTCAACAAAAAGTTTCTCCAATGCCTCCAAAAACTATAGTCCATGTATAAAAATCCCTAACAAAGTGGCAAAGTATTAAGTAAATATATGCATATGCCTCACACCAAACTAATCTCTTTATGATAACATGTTTATTAAATCAACTCATGCAGAGAGGCCTAAATCTTAGTCACATCACACAGATCATCATCAAAATCATAACTCCTAGCAGCACAAGAGACAAAAGAGAACAATCATTGGAAAATAAGATATAATTGCCACTAAATTAAGAAATGTAACAAGAACAGAACAGTTTATTAGATTATGCATAATGCATCTAAGTTAAGCAGCTATCAATTCATGTCATTTAGTCAGAACCGAACAATCACAGAAGAAAAAACGAAGAGAATGCTTCAAATGAGTACCTCTTATTTTGAGCCTTTTGGACTCAACACCTGATGAATCAACTCTTGAAGCATCCAAGAATTCCAATTCCAATCCTTCAAGTTTCCCAATTATGTGAAGCTCAAGGCATTTCAGCTGCCTTTGGTGGAGAAGGTATCAAATTCAATGCCTTATTTCGAAACACCTTAACCATATGAGAAAGATGAAAATCTCAAAAATTTGATATTCTCTAAGAAGAAAAGGCCAATTGAGATAGAAAACTATAAAGCTTAAAGCTTTTCTTAATTGAAAATGAATCAAAGACTCAAACAGCTCATTGATTCCCTTTTTTATTCCAATAAATGTATAGTCAATGATCAAAACGTGATGCAGAAGTTTGAACTTTGAAAATCTCAACAAAAAAGCTTATCCTAAAAACTGTAAAAAAAAACTCTCTTCACTTTTTGTTATATAATTGAATTGAATCCATCACTGCAAAAAATGGTGCACTAATCTTAGTTCCTTCAACAATTCTTATCAAATTGTGGAAATTCAAAACTCTCAACAAAAAAAATGAAAAATTCTCTCCTAAGTTACACCCTATAAAAATCAAAACTTGATAATATAATACCCTCTCAATCAATTTCAATTTTCACCAACAAAGTAAAAAAAAAAGGACCTTCAAAATGAACAAATCTTTAATGAAACGCTACATTCTCTCTCAAAACTCAAAAGAGAATATTGGCATCAAATTAATCATTCACAACCCAAAAGAAAAAAATAAAAACTTTTACAAATGGGCATCTCTAATACAGCAAAAAAGTGAAGAAAATGGTAATTTAACACCGACCCATTATTTGTTAAGGCATAATTCAAAGTGAAGAAAAAGTGGAAGAGAGAGAGAGAGAGAGAGAGAGAGAGAGAGAAAATTGTTGGTTGGGAATTATGAGAAGGAAAGTGAAAGTGGAGAGCTTTACAATGTTGTTGGGTGACACAATATTAGTACATGATGACAGTTGAAGATAGCTAGATTGTGGGTCCCACCACAAAAGAGAGTTTTTGTTGTGCTGAAACAAACAACTAAGGTTTTGCTTTGGATGTGTCCTTTTCTTCTCTAGTGTTTTTTTTTCCTCAGGTTTCAAAGTTCAAAAATTCACCACCAAAAAATGAAATGAAAATGAAAATGCATGAGAGAGAATGCAAATGAATGAGAGAGAGAAGATTAACGTGTACGCCACCTATGAACAGAAAACCTAATGCAAATGCTTTTTCGGCGTTGTACCAATTAGATTAATAAAAAATATAAATAAAAAATATATTATTTGATTTAATATAAATAAAAAATATATAATTTATATATATTTGATTTAATTTTGGACTGAATACATTATTTATTTAAAATATTAATTGACTAGAAGAAGTTTATATTTTGACTAAACTGGGTTAATATTATTCCATAAAAGAAATTGGATTATTATTAATATTTAAGTTCAATGTCTAATAATGTAAAATATTTTTCTTGAAAGGAAAATTGATGTACTCTATTATTCAATAGAAATAATTATTCTTCCCTCTTGTACTAACCATTTTAGAAAAAGAGTCATAGCATAATTTTCTCAAATAAGTTGGAGTACCCTTGTTCTCCCAATAAATATAATAATAATAATAATAATAATAATAATAATAATAATAATAATAATAATAATACTTTCTAGTAATGGTGTTCCTTATACGGTTTCAACCGATTTATGAGATAAAATTATCTGATTTAAAAACTAAAATATTTACCGTTCAATTTAATTTGGATAGAACTTTTAAGAAAATCTAATTTAAATTAATTTGATTTCAACTGAATTATTTTTAGTCCGATTCAAATTACAAATATAAAAAACTATTTTAATATATAAATATTATAAAGTTGTATTAAAGTAACAAAATTAAAATTAAATATAATATATTAAGAATTTCGTATTAACAAATAAATCGATTATGTTTGAAATATATTAAGTAATAAATATGTTAAATTCAAAAAACTAGCATTAATAAATTTTAATTGTAGTTTTAATTATATATTTTTTATCAATGATTCACCATTTACAAATCTAACGAATTTGGTTTGTCGTTATTATTCAATGTTACATATTTTAAATAACATGA
>JBBPBS010001102.1:7877974-7889908 GCA_037974835.1 Cicer judaicum | reverse complement strand
ATATTTAAAATTAAAACTTAAAACTTAAAATATTTAAAATTTATTTTTATCCAACAATAATTTTAAATTTTTAGATAAAAAAATATTTTAAATCTATTTATTTTAATATATAATAAAATTAATTAAAATAATAACAATGTAAAAAATATTTTATTAAACTCATAAATATCTTTAATGAAAGTGACGCATCATAAAAAAGGACGGAAGACCAAAACAATCTCAATGATTAGTTATCTAGAGAAACAAAAATCTGATTTTAAAAATGAATGGACTAAACTTTCATTTTAAATAAAATAATAGACAAAAAAATATATTTAAATAAAAAATTTATTTAAATAAGACATATATTTCATCTCTATTATTTCTCCTAAATCTGAGTTTTTGATGTAAATATTTCTTTTTTTATTTTCTTTTACCAAAATGCCACTCTTTGGAAAAAAATTCCCAAAATGCCACACTTTTCAAATTCAACATGAAGTCTCTCTCTGGGGAAGCGACCTCCTGAAGAGGAAGGCTCTCCCTGGGGAAGCGACCTCCTACATGGATCTGCCACTTTTCTTGTTTTCTTTTTTTTTTTTAAAAAAAAAAATTGGTTATTATAATTAATTTAATTATTTAAAAAATAAAATATATTAATAAATTTGTAAATAAAGTTTTTAATTTAATTATTATTATTATAATAATTAAAAATTATTATAATTAAATTAAGTTATTAATTTAATTATTTAAAAAATAAAAATACTAATAATTAATTAAAAAATACATTAAAATTATAAATAAATGTTATATTTTTATTATTGTTATTATGATAATAAATAATTATTATACTTATAATTAAAAATTATTATATTTAAAATTATATTATGAATTATATATGTTATATTATAAATTTCAAAATAAATAAATGATAATAAAAATTGAATAATAATAAAAATTAAAATACATGAAATTTAGAAAAATAAAAGACATCAAATTTATATCAATGATGTCCACCTAAATGACCACATGATAACTTTAAATGTATGAGTGAATGATGCAAAGACACTAAAGAACTTGTGTGTAGAAGTTGGGGAAGGAGTTGTGACCACTGTGCATAAACATCAAACATCAACTCAACATCTTCGTCGTCGCAAATATTCATGAGTTCAAACTTTGTTGTATTTTCACCAAAGAACACAAGGTCTTTGGCTGGGGAAACGACTTCATGATGAAGTTTGATTACATGTGAAATCGTTCCCCGAGGAAGCGACCTATAAATACGCATTGGGTCTTCAGTGTTTTTGCATCATTCTACCACAACTCCTTCCCCAACTTCTACACACAAGTTCTTTAGTGTCTTTGCATCATTCACTCATACATTTAAAGTTATCATAGGGTCATTTAGGTGGACATCATTGATATAAATTTGATGTCTTTTATTTTTCCAAATTTCATGTATTTTAATTTTCATGTTAGCAATATAAATTTCTTTTCATTTAATTTTTATTATTATTCAATTTTTATTATCATTTATTTATTTTGAAATTTATAATATAACATATATAATTCATAATATAATTTTAAATATAATAATTTTTAATTATAAGTATAATAATTATTTATTATCATAATAACAATAATAAAAATATAATATTTATTTATAATTTATTAATGTATTTTTTTAATTAATTATTAGTATTTTTATTTTTTAAATAATTAAATTAATTATAATAACCAATTTTTCAAAAAAAAAAAACAACAAAAGTGGCAGATCCATGTAGAAGGTCGCTTCCCCAGGGAGAGGTTTCCTCTTCAGGAGGTCGCTTCCCCAAAAGGAGACTTCTTGTTGAATTTGAAAAGTGTAGCATTTTAAGAATTTTTTTCAAAGATGACATTTTAGAAAAAGAAAATAAAAAAGGGGATATTTACGTCAAAAACTCCCTAAATCTCATTTGTCTTGTTGTCTTTTTCAACCCACCTTAACCAGCAAATGAAATTTTGGTGAAATAATAATTAAGATAAAATACATGTGTTATTTAAATAAATCTTTTAAATATGAACTATTTATTTTGATCGAAAGATTAATAAGTATTGTTCACTATATATATAATTTCAATTTTTGTTCATCCATCTTTTTATTTATTCCTAGTCTGGCGATATATGTATATAACATGTTTTTACTCAATATATACATACACCTTAGGCACAAAATCTTTTCTCATAATACTAAAGAAAATTATCTTAATTAACTAAAGTGGTTTTTACCAATTAAAAAAATTATAGGCTTAAATATATGTGTTTGTATTTTTTTATTTTAGTTTGTGTAAATTTTATTTTTATTTCATTTTGGTAATTGTAATTTTTTTTTTGGTCTTTGCCCTTTTATTATAGTTTTTATAAATTTGAATTTTTTAATGAGTCACTGTAATATATATAATATTTTATTTTAATCTTTTAATTATTAGCAATATAAGAAATTATAATGAATAATTTTAATAAAAATTTTACATAGACTAAAACAAACGAACAAAGACAACAAATAAAATAAAAATATTTGCAAAGATAAAAAAAAAACTTACTAAAACTAAAACAAAAAATTCATATTTGTAACAACTAATTATATATTTAAGTCAAAATTATATTAGTGGAAAATCATAAATTAATACTTAAAATCTATAAAACTCTAACGATGAATCACAACACCTCGTAAAAATAAAAGTTTATCATCGTTCTCAATAACTTAAAAAGTGGTGACCTAATTGGTACCCATTTAGATAAACACAGAAAAATGATGGTGAGTGTCTCAATATATATATAACTCATTTGTTTTTATATCATTTCGTTGTTGAATGTCTCACTCATGAAAACAAAAATAATTGTGATTTTTTAATGGCAACTTTCATCGTCATATTTACATTAATATAATTTTCTAGAGCTATTCTACCATATAATTAATTTGCTATTAACTAATGATTAATTATTAAATTTTAATAGTTAAAACAAACAAATATTAGGTCTAGCAGAAAATGATAGACTCCCACAACGTTTTGAAATCGAATTCAAATTTCTATTTAAAGAGGTATTTATATTTTGTGTCTAAGGTGTCTCAAATAAGATTATTTCTGACAAGAAAACATATGAAAAAAAAAGTAAATTTGTGGTCAAATATGTTGGAACATAGGGTGTATGTTAGTGTGTGATTTTAAAATTTGTTAAAGTCTCATATCGAAAATCTTTCATAAATTGATTAACTTTCAACTTTATAACTACTAAAGTACCACATTGGATACTTTACATATATGGGATAGGTTTTATCATTATATAAAGAGTGTTAAACTCATAAGACCATACTCTAATGTTGAAAGAAATAATTATTTCACTTATGTCCAACTTTTTTTTTGGTAAATCTAAAAGAAAAAATGTAATTCTTATACTCTAATGTTGAAAGAAATAATTATTTCACTTATGTCCAACTTTTTTTTTGGTAAATCTAAAAGAAAAAATGTAATTCTTACTGAAATAATTGTTGCTAATTTACTTAACTCTGATGCTGCATCTCATTGGGGGAGGTAAATTTATTGATTGTTTTCTATTTTCTGAATAGAGTTTTAAAATCTAAAAAAAAAAATATGTTTATGAGATTTTGAAAAAAGACAACTCAACTTGTCTTATCTTCGAACTTAGGGTAGTTTGACTAATGTTAGAATCCTTGATCCCAAACTAGTTAAATTTGCCGGTAGAGTCTATGGATGTGTATTCATTGAGTATGCAATAAACAACAAAGCGTATAGATTTTATGATCCAAACACTAAATTGATCATAGAGTCAAATGATGTTGTTCTTTATGAAAATAGATTTCTTTTTAAATCGAAAAATAGCGGGAAACCATAACAAGTCATGTTGCCATGATCAAGAGCACTAAAAGATCAAACAAAACTTCAAAGAAGTAAGAGAGCAAGAGATGATAAAGATTATGGACTTGGTTATACGGCATACACATTAGAAGATGATCCTGCAAATCTTCCAAAAATTTTGACATCTTTAGATGCATATATGTGACAATAAGCTATAAATGATGAAATTGATTCTTTAGAATCTAACATGACGTGACATTTAGTAGACATGCCTCTTGATTGCAAATCGATAGGTTGTAAATGAATTTTGAAAGAGAAACTAAACTCCGATGAAACTGTTGATGAATACAATGTTGAGACAAAATCCCAAATAAAACTTTTGATGATAAACAAATAGTAATTGAGATTTTAATTTTGATTCTTTTAATGATCATATAGAGCGTTTTAAGATAAAAGCTCCCCCTTAATATGTGCTATCCTTTTTGAACCAATATATTTATAAACAATAATCACAAGTTCATACTCAATGGTTCAAAGATAATTTCATTAACAAATGACAATAGTCATAAATTCATACCTAATAGCATTGATTGAAAATCATAATCATCAGTTCATAGATAACAACAAATTATTACATAAGTAGTTATACAAAAAGGATCTTTTGAGATAGCTGATGATCAAAAAACTAAATCAAGCTAAATTAAACTTATCCCCCTTTGTCACAACAAAAAGGGAGTAGAGATGTTTTTAACAATCTCAAGAAATTTTGAATGTGATTGCAAAATGAAGTATTGCTTGCTTTCTTAAGTTCTGATCTTCCCTTCATCTTGATGTCTCTTTTATAGGCTTCAAGAGAGCTTATGACAACTTATATGACCGTTCGGAGTTGTCCAACTGTCATATGACAATGAGTGGATAAGATCAATCATAAAGTAAGAATGTTATTGGATTTGGGCGACCTTGCTTTTTGAAAAACAATAACGTTCTTCGTTCTTGCTTTTGTGATAATTGAGTTTTATGTGTGAAGTATTTATTCATGTTTTGAAACACATGTACAAATTCAAATATTGCATTATCGTTCTGTTCAAACTTATCAATATTTATGTTTCTTGCTTTGCTTTAACTTTGGAGAATGACTCTTTTTTAAAGACAAGTGAATTATAATCCTTGTCTTACATCTTGAAATGATCTTCATACTGAAATATGTTCTTGCATAAGTTGGAGAACATATTAAAACAAAATCTACAAGTTTCGAACTTGATCTGATTACTTATTGAAATTTTGGAACTTGTGGAGAACGTTTTACGTTTTCCTCAAGAACGTTCTCGATTTTTCTGACTTGATTTTGTTTCTTTTTTATTATGATATGTTTTGATTTTCTTGATACTTGTCTTGATTAACACACTTAATCAAAAATATCAAATACCAATATGACAAAATCCCAAATAAACGTTTTGATGAGAAACAAATGGTAATTAAGATTATAATTATGATTATGTGCCAACTGTGTTGATCCACAACGATAAGAGACGATGAATACGTCATAAACACATCATAGTTAGAGAGTAACTCTAAAAAGAAACTGTTAGAGTGGCTTATATTCGCACTGATGAAAACTTAGCATATCCTTTGACGAAAGGATTGACTAGAGAGAAAATCCTAAACATATCCAAAAGTTTGTTACTATTGCATATATATCAATGAGTCACTCATTATGATAACCCGACCTAAAAGACACACATTAGATAATCGCAAATGTTTGATTCAATTCCCTAATTTATGAACAACTCATTTATTTTTAGTGGATTTATGGTGGATTTCTTTTTATTTACAATAACTCATTTTTTAATTTTTGTTGGAATTATAGTTTTTTTTTTCTCTAATTCACATGGCCGACCTTTTGAGTTTTTCTATTGACATTATAAATTTTGGGTTTTAATATTTTTAAAAATTGAGTGGAAGAGAAAGACGGTGAATAGAAAGATGATGAATAGATCAAAGATTAGGATTGTATCTGACCGAAATTTGGTGTGAACTTAGATAATCATAAGTGTATTTTTTTAAAACTTATAGGAGTAATAAGAGGATTGTTTACTTTTATAATTTATCACATTATCACTTTTATATACACTCAACATTGTAACAGTCACATAATATTTTTTAATAACAAATAATATTTTTACTCATAAATAATAATATAAAATCTAACATCGCAAACGATATGTCACTCACATGACTTAAATGAATATAAAAATATAAAGAACTTATTAAAAAAAACTAAATCAAACAAATTTAATAAATAAAAGTATTAAGTAGAGTTGAATAAATTGATCCTCATCCATAAATATTATTTATATATTAGAGAGAGATGAAAGACTTATATAAGGAGAGAGGGAGGGAGAGAGAAGATTTGAGCATTTCAACCAAATATCATTAATGGTGAGTAGGGTGGTGCGGTGGATGCATGACACATTTGAGGACCACCAAGGACTAGGAAGCCCAAACTTGTAATGTAATCATTCATATAAATCAACTTTCAAACATCACATGCAAATTAATTATTAATAGATATATATATGGAGCCATTTATTCAACAAAAACATATGGATCCATTTTTCTTTTACCTCTTCGTGAATATAAAAGCAAAATATTAACTGCTTCATTATATGGCCGTGCATGATTGTTCATGGAATAAGAGATTATTAAAATTATCAATTAATTGGATGTTTACTGCCACTTAATTTTGTATCTTTTCTTCTCTTTTGATTACAGTATCAACTGTCGCTATTATATAGTTTTGTTGAATATAGCATCTAATATTCAATTACTCAATGTTATATTATTTTTTTATATTTAATTATTTTGAAATCTTAATTGATTTTGCTTTAAAAGTATTAATATTTAAAAAACTTAAAGATAACATAAAATTTAAAATGAATAAATCGTTGTAAAGAATAAAATAAATAATATATATATTTTATTAACGACTAAATCAATAATTGATATTATATTCTAATATATAATCTATTATGAGTCATTATAATATTAATAAATAATTTATTTATTCTAATAACTTTTTACTAAAAATAAACTAAATTGATGTGAAATATATATATATATATATTTTGTGGTAGTTGATGGTGCATTCTGTCAAACTAGCTAAGTGAAATTTTCATGTGAACAAATTAATGACTTGCACTTGTAAATCTCTGTACTTGGTTTCGTGTTGTGTTGATCAAACGGATAATATATTTATAAACTTTGGTAGTTAGCCTACAATATTAATGTGAATAAGAGATTTCACATTGCTTCATAATTCATGATTGATATATTATTTAGCACCCATGAAAACAAAGTTGGTAATCAATAGGAGCCGCCTCTCCCAAATTCAACCTCTAGAGGTTCTTTCTTTCTCACTGAGGAGTTGTTTTCGACAGTTTTTAGTTTAAAATTATTTATTTAAATTATTTTTTCATTTTATTTAAATAAATAATTTTCACACAAATTTAATTTTTCTTTCACAATTTTTGTTGTAGTTTTGCGCAGAATAAATTCTTTTTTGTCTTAGTGCTGCATTTTTTTTCACGATGTTCATTTCAATTTAAATCGATAAAGTAATTTTAATCACTTATAAAATTTAATCAATAATTTTTACACCGTCAACATTACATACATGAAAATATAGATATTTTGAACAGTAGAATTTTTTTATATTTATAGTCATATTTTTATGCTATATTGTTGATTTACCCTAGCAATTTGAGTGTTGTGAATTTATTTGTAAATACATCCTTTTTATTTTTAACAAACAAAATTTATACTTACTTAATGTATTCTATATTTTGAATAAATGAATATATTTTTAAGTAAACTAAATATAAAGAAAAAAAGTGGATACATATAAGTTATAACCATAACAAAAAATAAATACAAAATTTAAATTACTTAAAAAATAAATAAATAAATATAAAAGATATATGACTTTATGATTACCCGTTGATTACTGTATCCAATCAAACTTTAATTTATTACACAGTGGAAGGGCGAAATTTGTTAGCAAAGAAAATTATCAAGACAATACTCTTAAATAAAATAGATCAGAAATATTTTGCAAATATAATAATTATTTACAAGTGATAATTTGAAACGTCGTCAAAGCCAATTTTCCTAAGTAACTATTGTAAGTTATCATTTCGTTTAGGCAAATACAATATGCGGTCTTTAAAGTTTGAGGTTTGTACAAAATAAGTCTTTTTTAGAATAAAGATCCATTTTAATTTTCGGGAAATTCTTAAAGACCTATTTTAGAGAAAAATAAAAGAATTTTTTAATTTATAAAAAATAATTCGAACTAAATTAGTCTTTATGTAAACTACATTTAAAAAATTGAGTTATTTTTGCTAATCATCAACTTGATTCTCCCACGTATAAGTTCTATAAAAAAAAAAATAATTAGGTTTTTGACAATAATTACAAATACACAATTAAGTCTGTGACAATAATTAAATACACAATTTAATGTATGCAACAAAAAACTCACTAGAGTATAATATAATTTAAAAAACAACGCTAATAATATTCAAATTAAACCACAATAATATCCTTTATGAACAATACATGAAATTGCACCTTCAAAAACGTGAGCTAGAAGACACGATAATGCATCTTCAGAAACGCGAGGGCGAAGAAGAAAAACGTGAGAATGAAGAAGAAAATGCAGCTTCTGAAACAAACGACAGAGACGACGGAAATCACACATTCAGAATCGTAGTCCACTATAGAATCAGAAGGATTTCTATCTTAGACTTCTGGTTTTTCTAGATGAAATAACACTAGGGTTTATTTTTCCTTAAATTGAGTGAAGAATTAAATTGTGCCTCTTTATTTTTTTAAGGAATAAAATATATTTTTAATTTTTTTAGGGACTTAATTGACTCCTTGAAAATTTCTCAGGGACTAATTTTATCCGATTTATTTTTCTTAGGGACTAAAAAATGTTTTTATTTTTCTCAATGACTAAATTGGGTCTCCCAAAATTTCTCAAAAACCAAAATGAGCATTTACTTTTATTTATTTATTATCAAATTAATCTTTTATGTTTGTAACCGATTACATTGTTAACCTTTTACTAAAACTCCGTTACAAAAAATATGACGTGTCAGATAGATACATGACATGGCACAAAACATATTTCTCTTCAATTTTTCCCCAAATTGAAAACTCTAACTCCATTTTCTTGATATCTAAAGTCACAAATTGCAAATCAATGGCTGCCTTTTGCAGCAATACTTTGAATTTGTTGACAACTCTTTAACAAGTGTACCAAATCGTTCCAGTAATAATAATTATAAGTAAAATTATCTCCACAAGGATTTTTATTAATTTTATTGTGCAATAAAATAAATAACACTTAGATAAGTAAAAGGTATATGATTGATTTATAAAATCAAACAAACTTAAATTAAATAGAGAAAATTCAATAAGAGAAAACAATTAGGAAATTTGAATCATCTTCTTTTTACTATGTAATTATTGATTTATTATTTTAACAATCTAACATATTTGACTACGTCTAATTTACAAACTAGACTAAGACCAATTTCATTGACTCAAATTCCTTTTTTCTCGTAATAATAAATCATAATTTCTTAGGTGATCAGAGTTGTTACTTAAAGCATATATGAACATTAATTTATTAAATACATGTTAAACTTTATATTCATGTAACAATATTGAAATACAAACATATATTTTGATTCAAGTTATTATAGCCTATTTTCAAATAATGAAATAACACATAAGTTCAATTATATGGTAATCAAATACAGAAAACATTAAAAACAAAAATATATGAACAATCAAATACATTTTAATTGCATAAATAATATACACAAACCAAAACTACATAGACTAGGAAAGGTTCATCTAATATCTAATCAATGGGAAAATAAGTTCATTATTAAGAACATAATAACAATAAAGAAGATGAAATTATACTTAAAAAAAAGATGGAATGAATCTTCACTTCTTGCTTCTAATAATGAAATCTTCAAGTTCCTATCCTCCAAGATGTGCAAAATATGATCTCTAATGCCACATAGGTCAAAATCCTTGCAAAATTTGAGTTTTTAATTAAATAGAGCTTTGGGATGCGTACTAGCGCATTACTACGATTTTTGGGCGCTGCTCTGGACAACAAAATGTGGCATCAAATGTACTGTAGCGCATGGCAGGGTGCAATGTGCTACTTCTGGGCACAATGCTCTACAATGTTAAATAAACACCTTGTTTCTTCCAAAACCGCTCTCTCTCTAATTTGACTTGTACTTTCACTCTTTTACTGTTAAAATTAGATTTATTGTCTTTATGAAAGTAGTAGATATGAATGTTTGTTTTCATTTACAACTAATTTGACTCATTTAGAACATCTACAACTCTATATATAATTTTTTTACCAAAATTTAACATTACACTAAACCAATAAAATAAAAGAAAACTACACAAAATAACTGGTTAATCGTAAAAGTGAAAACATAAATACCTTATTTAATCAAAGGACTATTTATTCAAAATAACTCTAAAACAAAAATTAAATTGAAATAAATACAACACATAATTTAAGATTTAATACTAATTAACTATAACTAACTAATAATAATTTTTAATAATTCATTATTGTCGATGTATAATTGATTAATTAAATAATTAATTTAACACTCACTTTACTCTTGTAATCAAATTTAAGCCGTGTCACTGTATATCCTTTAAACTCTTTAGATTAAATGCATTTCAAGGTTAAATTTTTAAGTTTGCAAATTTAGTTATGATAAATTTGGAATGGAATTATCGACATACTCCTCCTAATCCAACTAGTGCTGCTAACTTTTTTCTATTCAACTACTGACTTTAGAGCATTGGATGCCCCATTCTTTTTATCCTCTGTCTTAGAAAGTGCTCACAGTCCATAAGCTTATCATCTAGAAAAATAAAGTAAAAGGATCTTGTCCTGCACACTGTGTCTGTGGGGAAATATTATACTATTACTTCTTAATTATAAATATTTAATTCCAATTATTTTCTTTCTAAGTCTTTTTTAAATTTATTAAATATATTTATTTTTTTTTCTAAATAAATTATTTTACTTTGAAAAAAAAAAAACAAATTAAATACATTTATGTTAAGAGAATATTTTAAGAACATCTGTATAAAATATTAGTAATCACGTTAAACTCATTTTCTATTTTTTTTACTAGATATAAAAAAAAAAACTTATAAATAGAGTCGGAGGAAATAATTGTCTACTCCACTATTTTTTTTTAAGGAAAATGGTTCGTTATGCCAATTTAGGAATTTTAGTATGAGGGGGAAAGTAAATGGAATCAAGATTAGATACTTTTTCTTACTAAATTTATCTTTAAAAATAAAATATGATTTTTTCATACATAAATCCTATTTTCTCATACAGAATAAAATATGAACTAATAAAATTTATTAAAATCAAAATCAAGAAGATATATTGGATTTGTTCATACATAAATTTTACATTAATGGTTATGATTATGATTATCATTAGACATTTAAAGCACAATGACATTATTAACTCCAACAATAAGACAATAGCTATCATTAGTCATGTTGGTAAACAACGTTCTTGCAACTAATCTTTTTATAACAACAGATAACGGGAAGAAAGAATCTCTATTTGTTTATCCAAGTGGAGTATCTCAGGGATTTTTTTTATATAATAAAAAAAAAAACAGAATACTACTCGAATTTTTTGTAGGCTATAAATAAATAAAAGTATTATTTGAAATTAAAAATTGTAAGATAAATACTTACGTGTCCATTCGGGTCATATTTTTCTCGAAATTTAGTTTTTTTATTTATTTATGAACTTTTTAGTTCATCTATTAAAAACAACCTTTTGAGTTTAATTTTATACGAGCTTAAAACAATGTTTAAAAATGATAAATAATTTTTGAACACCAAAATATTGATGTATTTTGAAAATATGTGCAAAACAAAGAAAATTAAAAGTAAGAGAAATAGATAAAAGATTCATTTGTTATGAGACTATAAATAGATGATTTTGACATTTAAT
>JBBPBS010001102.1:7845436-7870683 GCA_037974835.1 Cicer judaicum | reverse complement strand
TCTATAAAATAAAATTAATAATAAACATAAAAATAAAATAGGAGCAAAAGAGATATATAAACTTGTAATTTAATCTGTTAAATAAATGAAAAACACAATTTAATAATGGGACAAAAAAAATTGTTTACAAGGACAAGCTTCTTTCTAAATATTTTTTAAATAAATAAATAGAAAAAAAAAATCATTTTTAATATCAAATAGCACAAATCAAAAAAGAAAAAATAAAATAAAATCAGTTAACACTAATCACTAATGAAACAAATGATGTTTATTGTTATTTAATTACATCTATAATTATTTATATTAAATCAATTTAATTATATTAAATAACCATTATTATTAAATTAAATGATTATTATTTAACTTAAATGAAATAAAGTATTAATTCAACATAACATAACATGCACACATACTGTTCATTGTTGGTTAACGTGGTATCAGAGGGAAAAGAAGCAGACAGTCACTTCTTGCAAAAACCAATACATTCATAATAGGTAGAGATAGCAAGGAAAAGAAGCAGACAGTCACTTCTTGCAAAAACCAATACATTCATAATAGGTAGAGATAGCAAGGCTGGCACTAGTAGTAAGAATATAAAGCAATATCTTTACATAATAATAATAATAATAAAATAAAACCAAAAGAAATTATAGTCTTATAAGCCAAACCAAACCAAGGAAGCAATAAAACAAGGATTTCAGCCAAACCATCCGACCTTAAATAAATTAAAGTTTTCAATCTTCCAACAAATCAAACTCTACTTCCAAATTTAGTCATTAACATAGTGGGGTTTATATTTTTTCATAATATGAAGTTTGAAAAAGCAAAACAAACTTAAAGAGAGTAAAAGGAAATACCTGCCTTTCTAGATATCTGCCACGGTGAAAATAGAGGTGATGTTGTAGTGTGCGGCTGAACTTTCCGATGCGGGTGAAGATGGTGTGCGATTGTCTCTTTGATCTGATCGGTGTTGTTAAAATGGGTTTGAATATCCTTTAGCTATGGATATAGGTTTGATGGATCTGAGTTTGCTGAATGGGTTCGATAGATCTGAGTTTGTTATAGGTAACATCTGTTTCTCTAAGAACAACTCTATCTTCTACCTCTATCTCGTTTTCTGTTTATTTAGAAAATTCCTCCTTTTTTCTTGATTTATTTCAAAAGAAAAGAAGATAAACCTTTTATTTCGAAATCTCACCTCCTCTCTATTTCAAGATTTAGAACTTGTGTTTAGTGTTTTTTTCTTCCCCCTTCTTCTTGATTTTTTTTGTCTCTACTTATAGGTAAAACAATGCATACTTATGTTTTTTAGATAAATTTTATGATCAGTAGATGAAATCAGGTTCTGGATTTTATATGTGTTTGTTGCAAGATTTAGATTTTGAGTATAGAAGTTATGAAAGAATGTTATACAAGTAATGCCTTTATTAGTATGTCTGATATAAGATGAATCAAATAACTGATTTTTAAAGTATGCTGTTAATGGACATAATATAAAGCAAGGTTTGTATGTTGGGAATGCAAATAATATAAAAGAGGGTTTGCAATAGTTCTTGCACAAAGTCAAACAGTTAAAAGGATGTACAATGGAAGATGAAGGTGAAGTTCTGTTGAATGTTGACAAGATAATGTATGGAATGGATTGATGTGTTGGCATGCCAAATCAGAAACATTTTGGATTGTTTTTGAATTGTTTTTATTGCAATTCAAATTTTTTCTTATTTTATGTAAAATAAAGATGTTTAGATTTTTGATAATAATTGTAAAATATATTATTATTATTATTAAAAATTATTTGGACAAAAATTAGGTACTACAATTCAAAAACTAGTAATAAAATAAAATACATTAATAAATAATAATAATTTAATTTTAATAATATTATAAATTTTAATAATAATTATTATTATTATTATAAAATAAATTATATCAATATATTAAAATTAATTAAATTGAACAAATAAAATATATTAAATTAAAGAAAAAAATATAAAAATAAGTCGCTTTATTGAAGTATTAAAATAAGGATTTACATTGTTATGTACAAGCTTATATAGAGTTAGTTATTAATGAGGAATAAAACAATTACAACCAATAACTAACTCTATTGACTAGTAGATAACTGACTGCGACAAGTTAACTGCCTTAGACTAATTGCATTGGGAGGTTGAGCGACTAGGTAGGATGAGGGTCTAGCGGCAGGTGACTGGCTGACTTGCTCGAGGTTGGCGCTGACTGAGTGATACGAGGCTGGCATAGAGGGTGTTGGCTGACAAGCTGGTGATTAGCAAACTCATATATAGTTCCACTGTTTGTAGGCTGATGGAGGCTTGTATCCTAGATTGACTGATAGGAAGCTGGCTGGCATATGCAAGCTCATGAATGGCTGGCCGACCTGGCACTGGCCTATGGCTGGATAGTTGTACCAGTGCAGGTTCATGGGAGGATGATGGAACTAACTCACCCTTATCTTCTAATAAGTTTAGTTTCATAAGCTATGGGCAAGAAAATCCGACTACATTTATGTCAAAAGATTGTTTGACACATTTGAGTTTACAAATTTTGCATCCATTGTACACAGTTAACATTCTCGCTCATCTCTCTTATGAATCTCATTTCTCATTCGCGACATAGCTCCACCCAACAACTCACTACACAGCTCTCATCTCACTCTAAGCATAAACCACCAGACAACCACAAAGCTTCGACCTGCGATCACTATATCTGCTCCCACCATAACACAACTCTCATCTATGCTGATATGTTAGACCCTATGGTTATCAAAGAAATTTGACAGTGTCTTCATTTTTTTTCTCATAATTATCACCATAATTTATTTGGCTTGCTCAAAACAACGTAATAATAAAACTACAAGGAACAACAAAATAAAAATATTATAAACCTATAAAAGCATTCCTTAAATTAGAATGTCTTTCAATCAAAATAGGAAGAATTAACAACTTTCTTTCAAAGGAAAATACACTATACAAAATTGATATAGGTAAGCAGATATAATAAAGAAACTTAAGACAATATAATCCCAAAACAGAGAACGAAAAACATTTTCCTGCATCCAAAAGTATCAAATTGCCCCTGCACAACCAAGTGCAATTAAAATAATAACGGAAACACTTACAAGAAAATGAAAACAAAATTGGGTAATACTAAAAAGTGCTCTAGGTCACTAATAAAAAATCAAAATAAACAAATAAAACTTTTTAAAATTTTAAAATATATTTCTGAATTTTTTTTATTGAATGTTTAAGGAATATCTAGAACACTTGTTAGCAGTTTTAAACAAATTTAAGCCTTTTCAAAAAAATTGTAAATAAAATTAGCTTGTTAACTTTTTATTTATTTATTAAATCTATGTTTAGTATCTGGGTGAATTTGTATTTTGTTTTTTCAAAAAAACTAATACCCATTCTTCGAAAATGGAGAATAGCAATCACCGGTTCTAAGGCTATTTTCAATGGAGGGTTAAGCAAAGGCGTAATTGTTAATCTAGTGGATTATCGTGTGATTTTTGCTTTATGAGGTGGAGCATTGCAATCACCGGTTCTTCACTTGCCCTTTTTCTTACTTGATGTGTGACAAAAGTATGTATGGATGAGGTTTTAAGAAAAGTCGAAGAGAAGTGGTATACTTAGGGATATAACTGGAAGCTTTTGAGAGGAAGAAAGAAAGAAGTCGCATGGAGGATGCATCAATGGTCGAACAAGAGGAATCCATCAATTATTTAAGAGTACGATGCAAGGAAGTCGGAAATTGAACTGTTACCTTCAAAGGATGGTTATCATAGAATTACGATGCTTCCTCTTGCGCCTCCTTGCATTCCTCAAAATTCGCTCTGTTTCTTCCTCTTCTTCCTTTGTCAAATTTCCGAACAAGTCTTCTCCATGAAAATACATATTTAATTAGAGTAGATTAATGAATTATATATACCGTGCTTTGATAAATCAATTATATATGTGATTAACTCTAGACAGCGTACATAATCAGTGTTACTTTTAAGTATGATTATACTGGATTGTTGTCATAACCTCCTTTAAATAGAAGAAAATGTTAACTAAATGTAACAGACACATCACACACCCATGTAGAATCTCTGTATTCAACTTAATTTGATAATAATTACAGAAATCTGCAGTTCTATTATGTATCTTATGAACTAAGTTGTTGGAAAATAAATGCTAACAATGAACTATAAGAAAGCTCAAAGATATTAAGTTTGTCCAAACCATGGTGAGGCAATGTGATTTTACAAAACTACGACTTGTAGTTTTGTTAAATCATGGTGGTTCACCCTCATCATGCATGCAGAGAAAATGACTTTTTACAAATCAACCATGCCCTTTTCTCTCCGATTCCTTTTTTTATATCCCTTACACACAAAATCACCCATCATTCGGTTAGGGAGCCTCTTCCTTGCACTTCTCCTCACTGCTACCTGTCCATCTGCTGTAACCAACTTAGCTCCCTCCATTTGGCTGACGTGACTTCCCTCATTCGTAATTTTTGCTTTCTTGTTCCCTTCCCCCTTCGCTGCTACTGGTGTCATATAACACTAAATAGCTAATGTTTTTCATAACCCAAAACAGTATCTAGAAATTGAATTCATCCCTTATACTGCCTTGCTCACTAGTCACTACCACCACAACAATCCAATTTCAAACTATTTTGAAAAGGCATATAAAAAGATGAAAACGCTATGTTTCAGCGTTGCTATCGAATGAGTTTAAAAATAACTAATCTCAATTTGTTTTTGTTGCATAGGAGACAATATAAGCAATAAGACTCCATCAAAAAATATATATATCTATATAAGAAATGAGAAATCATAAGGAAGTCTTGTTATAGTTGTGCCAATTACCTCCATTTACTTCGCCCAAGCAGGAAAAACTTCCATCAGTCTCCTCATCAGATTCAATGACGATTGCGTAGTCTCTTCCTCCCCTTATAACCTGTCATGCAAACAGCATTTGACATTTACAATAGATAAAACACGTATAAGATTTGTCAAATTGATAAGCACATGTCTTTTGCATGAAGAAAAGAAGAGAAATGTCACTGGGCAAGTGCATATCATATAATAGAGCATACCATACTATACGAAGGAAGAACAACACAATTAACTTGATTTAGAAGACACGTAAATCATGAATGGGAAGAGACCAAAATTTTAAAAATACCTTCTCCACGTGTGGTTGTTTTTGCTTTTGCACCTTCTCAGATATTCTATCTGAAAAATTGACTCTCTCTCTTTTTACTGGCATCCAGCCTCCAGTTTCTACTTTTGAAGCTACAGTAGCTTGTGTATTCATCTTCGCTTCACTAAAGTCAAGACAAAAATACTTGTGACCCTTGGTCATAAATGCTTTTGCAAGTGAAGACTAATGTAACTAGTTGTAAATAAAATGATTGATAACATATTAAATTGATCAGACTAATGGATGTAACTTTCCTAGTTGATCAGAGACAATCTTAAGAGTTAGGAAAAGTTAGGAGACACACTTACTTAGCAGGATGCTGACGCATTTTCGGCGCCAGCGCGATAACTTGTTTGCCAACATTCTGCAATATATCAGGAAATAACTATGCTTTTCACCACAGGAAGTAATCAGAAGCAAGATGGTGTGTGCATGTGTCTCTGTGTGTGGAACAAAGTAATATCTTTCACCATAAGAATAAGATCAGGGAAGTTTGTTAATGGTTTATTATTAGAGACAAAGCACCTTTAGAGATGGAATAAGCTGTGCCAGATCCTTTTGGTTGGTATGTTTTAAACTGCAAGAGATTTCCTGCAAATACTCAGGCATAAAGCATCAGTTTGTTAACAGCCATCTAGGAGCCTAAGATATGAATGACAAGGAAAAGAAAGAAAGCTAAATGCAAAATTCAAAGGCATTGTATATGTAGCGGAAAAATTGAAGAGGGGTTTTAAGCAATCTTACATTGAATATCTGTAACCTTAAAAAAATCGAAATGTATTATGTGTGCCGTGTGCATACTTTAATCATTATACATTTCCATATCTTACGTGCCTTCATTTCCTTGGTGGTCTTCTGGAGATCATTTTGCACATTTCGTAGAGAAGATTCAATTAACTGCGGCATGGCTGAAACCATCGTATATACTTCCTGTAACTTTTCTATGTTTGTAACGTGGCTCATTTGTTCAGATAAAGATGCCAAGCTCCCATTAATGCTTGCTTTAATTTCTTCTTGTCCTTTGGTCTGATTTAAAAATCACTGTCTCTCAGTCTATTGAACTTCCATATTCATTGATGTAAGAGAAATCATGCAAGTCAAGATAAAAATCGGGTAGTTACCATTAACTGAAGTGAGTTATCCTGAGCAATCAACTTCTGTCTTATGTACTCCACTGAAATGAAATGAAATGAAAAGCTAGGAGTTAAAATTGTATACTACCTTAAAAAGGTATAATTCATTAAGAACAAAGCCACAAAATACGTTCAGAACTTCAGATCATCATAAATTTAGAAATGGATGCAATGTAGAGCCATATGTAAGTTTGCATCAATCACATAATGAACAGAAGATTGAGCTAAATGTCATAATTCTAAGTACAGAAAAAGAGCCAGCATTCGGTAGAACTATGTTTCAGAGAATAAACAATATTTTGGAAAATCCATCATGGGTGGAGAATCAAAGGAGCAGAAAGCCATACAAAATTTAGTAGAATGTTCTGAGAAAAGTGAACGACATGAATTCAAACTTATATTTAAAAAGAACTAATGCAATCACTAGATTTTTTTCCAGAGGCAGTTGTTTCCAAATGTAAGTACACTTATATTGATTCATATATAAACACAACTAGCATAATTTTTTTTTTAGAATGTTAGTCGCTTACTCTCCAAAATAATTTCCTTAGTTCCTTTGTTTACTTGCATTATGTCACTTTGAACAGAATCCATGATCATTGCAAACCTGCTCAATGAGGTTTCCATTATGCCAATTCGGTGTTCGAGTCCTTCACTTAACTGATCTGTGGAACAAACAGTGGATCTGTTATCATCAGTAAATAAAGTGCAAAAATAAAAGGACTTAATTGGTTGACTTCTTATTTTTGCATAGGTTAATGAAAGACAGTTTATCCTTGGATACATCTAATGTGGATGCTAAAATTTTAAGATATTGAAGCAACACTCGCACGTTCATTAAATATACTCACTTTTATTATCTGCAGAATTCCATTTAACCAAGAGGTTGGATGAAGATCTTGAGTTGGGTGGTTGACTCTCGTCCTTTGAATAAGTAAGTCGGGGCAAACAAGAAAACCTCCTTGAAGAGTTCTCATGTTCTTGAGAACCAACTCTCTGTAAGGATTAAAAGAACAAATGGAATTGTGAATTGCATGTATTCATGTTTAGCTACTAACAAAAAGGGAATGAATATTTCAACCAAAATATGTTAATTAAAACTTTCATAATTGATTCAAGGATCTTAGAATACGTTCTCTATTTACTAGGAACGTAGCTGTTGACAACCTATTAATTTATCTTCCATTTCAAAAGTATAGAGATTCAAGCAGGGTATATATGAGCTTTTTCCTTTTAAAAACTTTAGATTTAAATCCCGCACAAGATAGTGCACCATGCAATTCTCACCCATTTCCAATAGAGGATTGAAAGTAAATTGGTTAGAAGTTTAAGTCCACTCAAATGGTGAACACTGGACAACTGCGTAAGAGGTATTGGAGTTATACTTTGTATTATTTTGTTATTTTGTGTCCCTGGTTATGTGGCCTTTCCTTGTTGTATTTCTGTTAGTTTTTTTTTTCCCTTTTATCCTTTTTCATATTAAGAGGTAAGCATTTAAAGCCTAATGTTCAACATATTTCTAAAATAAGCAAACATGGTGTTCCTTAAGCAATACAAAGAGTGACAATATAACACTTGATTTTCTAAGGGAATGCCAAATTAACAATAACTTGATATTACTATAAGAGTATGTTTAGAATAACGGTCAACTTGACTTACGAAAGTATGGAGGCACCTTAATTTAATTGAGGCAACAAAGTGTAGCTTTTGCAAAAATCACTTTAGTTTACCGTGATATTAATAACCTCATTGCAAATCCAAACATCCACTTAATCATGCTTTTATTTCATCTCTGCATAACGGTAGGCTCTTCCAAAGCCACAAATAATTTACAATATAATTGCAAGGCAAATTTCAAACTTATTAAGGCCTAATTCTGATTACTATTAGTTTCTAGCTCATAGAAGCATCTCACTAAAACTAAGTTAACGAGTTTTCAATTACCAAAAAATCCTTCTAAAACATATATAGTGTCAGACAACGTTAAACAAGAGGCATTTTGCAAAAATTTATATGCAGGAGCCAATTTCAAGTTACTTAAAATATTCATAGTAATTTTTTTGGGATAATTCGTTTATCACATACTTCTTAAGAAGTTCGTCGAATCTGAATCGACAAGATTTTTCAACTATATTAAACTAATGCGATTGGAACATGACATTCTTCTATACGAGAAATTGAAATTCCAGCATCAGGATCGTTTAGGTTTAACCTGATCATTTGCTGTGATAGCTTCATCGAGAGAGCTTTGAGATAAATGAGACAAAATTCCTGGCTGAGATGAAAGTCCCTGAGAGAACGACTGCTGAGACTGTTGCGATCGATGTTGCGACGTTTGTAATACATTGTTCGGCCTCCTATCATGTTTTCCACAATAAACACCAAAATCCACAACAATAAAAAAAAATCAATAACAGGAGTATTCATCTAGATACACAATGCTAAAACTCAAAAGAAACATAAATTTGCACCGAGACATAAGAAATTGCCTAAATCACAGTTACTTTACTCCGTTTCTAGATCCTGTCATTTCACATGACTAAACATAGCGTTATAAGTAGTTAACAAACCAGGAAAAATCATCATCAAACGGTAGCATATATGGACAGACTTCAGATCTAGAATATCTTATTTAAAAAGAAAACAATCAAATAAACTTTCTCTCTCTCTCTCTCTCTCTCTCTCTCTCTCTCTCTCTCTCTTGATCTATAAAAGTAAATAACCTTGCATAACCGTGAGGAGGAGGGAAAACAGAGATGGAGGAGAGATCGCAGGCCTTGTTGATTTTCATTTTCATTTCGGATCCGTTTTGTAATTCCTTCGTTGTTAGAATATGCAGAAACGGTGAGGTTTGAGAGTGGGGGAGAGGAACTCTGTGGTAGCGCTCTATTTGGGAAGAAGGGATGGAACTAGCGAGTTAGTTGTAAACTGGCGGGAATGGAACGGGAATTTAAACGTTGAACTGGAGAATATAGGCCGTTTTCTTGTGGGTTTAACGGTTTTAAGCAGCACATGGGCCGAATCTCGGGTCCACTGTTTCTTTTCTACAACTTCTTTTGCGTCAAACGAAAAGGAATTAATTTAATTACACACATAAATATAAAGTAATTGAGAATTTCCACTTTACATAAGTCAAATACGATATCACCGGATGTATTTGGTCTTTAAATTAATAACTAAATAATTTTTTTTTTTGTTGAAAAAATTTATCTTCTGTCATCTATATAATTATATTAATTAAATGTTGTTTATTAAAAATGTCAATGAAATAAAATTTAATTTTTTCTGAATTATTATTATTATTATTATTTATAGTGAATAATTAATATTTTAATAACAAAATGTAAAAAATTAATATTATGTTTATAAATACCAAAATGATATTTTTTCTTATAAAATAATATTTTTAAAAATAAAAATAAATAAATAGCTATTTGATTCATAAAATATTCATAAATTTATTGATTTACTAGAAAAATAAACCAAAATCTTTTTAATATGTGAATGGAACTTGTAAACTTACAAAATGATTTTATATATACATCAAACTAAATCTTACTATTCAGAAATTAAATAGTAAGATTTGATTCAATTGCTTATGCAATTTTTACTTTTTTTGATAAAAGAGACTAGAGCCAAAGAACAATTAAAACTCACAAGGGATGCAAGTTAAGATGACATCCACCCTTGTACACAAAGGTAAAATTAAAGGAACAACATTAAGATAAATTAGTCTTAAATATATATTTAATGTTTGTAAAATACGATAAATTGGATTAGTTAATGTAAAATGAATTTTTTAGTTGAAGTCCTTGAAAGATGAAAATATTTTTGTTTTAATCTATAATATTTAACACAATTAGTTTTTAAGAGTTAAATAATTAATGACTTTAAACTTAGGCTTCGAAAAAATCGATAAAATTTAGTTTTAATTCTACAAAATATAAACATAATTGATTTTAGTCTTTATATAATAAAAACAAATTAATTTTTGATGAAATTAAATATGTTTAGTTGTCGTTTTACTTTAAAACTTTTAAATGATTTTTTTCAAAAATATCTAAAATATTTATTTACAAAAATTTTGAATTTTGAATTTAGGATGAATTAAATATAATATTTTAAATTTAAAAAACTAAAGATAAAATTAAGAAAATTATAGACATAGTAACAAAATCTTGAATTCATCTTTTGTAGAATAACGTTTTTTTTATTGTTTCTAATATGCTTATAAAAATTCTTTCAAACATATGTGTTGACTTTGACTTAATTACGATGACTAAAACTATATGCATTTTGTAAAAATAGAAAGTTTGTATTTTTTATTTTTATTTTAAATGACTAAAACTGAAATGTTAACATTTTATAAAAACTAAAATAAAATTTCTTGTTCTTCACAAAGACTAAAACAACAAAAAATCATTTTGTTTGGGCTGAAACCAAATGGATTTTGTGTGAATTAAGTTTAAAGTTATTAATGACTTAACTGTTAAAAAACCAACATGTTAAACATTAGAGACTAAAAAATGTTTGCATTTTATGTAGACTAAAATTATTTCTTTTTTTTGTATTTTGTAGGAACTAAATGCATCCGCCAAAAAAACTATTATTGCCATGAGAGACAAAATTGACAAGTGATTAACAATTTGACATGCCACCGAGATGACCACGTGTAGGATTTTGTTAGGGTACACTAGTACTAGTCATCGCACCTATAAGTTTTAAAAAAAAAACATACTCGTATTTATATGAGTATCATCTTAATAATCGTTATGTTTACTATTTACATACTTAGTAGAGATGCCATACTCCTTAGCAACATTTTAATTAAAATAAATTATTAAATAATAAAATATCATGTTATTTTAACATAATTAAGAAAATATTAAAGAATATTAAATTATAAATAAAAATAATACAAACTAATGAATTTTAATTATCCATAATTATATTGATATGTAACTATTTATTTGATTTAATGCTATTAATAAAAATAAAACAAAACATTAATTACTAGACTAACTTAAAATTATTTGAATGACTACAAAATAAAATTTAGAATACTGAATCTTTTAACAAATTAATTACTAACTTTAAATAGGTAAATCAATAATATAAATATTATTAGTCATGATAAATTCTATATTTTTATTGATATTTTTGTGTTGTATATAAATATATATATATATATACACAAATATTTTTATATAATAATAATAATATAAATAAAAATAATAAATATGTTATTCGCGCGGGTGCTATGTGTACTTTTTGCAAGTTAATTACGCGTTGAATTGCGACCCTACCTGCCACCCCAAAAACCCGAGTCTATAAAAAAAAAAAAAAATCCCCTTTATGAGTAAGTTTTCGGATTTTTAAAAATCAAAGGAAAAAAAAATGTTTATAAAAAAAATAGGAGAAAAAAAATACGAGAGGATGACATCTCTCGCGAAGTAACCTGATAAAAATTGTCAAATCAAAGTCAACACTCAATATAACTTCTCTCCATTGGTATTGAAGACTTGCTCAACTGTCTTTATTATTTTATCCACCAAATACTTTTGCACTTTTTTTAATTTAATTTTAATAATAATTTTAATTTTTTAATTAATTATTTATTTAATTTTAAAAAAGTATATTTTAAAATGTGAATAATATTTTTTTTATAAAAAGTTCATCATTATTTTCAAATGAAATCTAGAATATTAATTATCATTTTTAATAAAATTTATATTTTTATCAAATTTAAATTCAAATATTCAATAAAATTTCTATTTAAAAAATTCACATTTTATGTTGGTGAAGGATAGAATGAAGAAGATGATATTCTTTAGGTGATTTCAATATCAAATCATTAAGTATGACTTTTTTATTTGATGAATTTGATATTTTTATTATTGTTGAAGGTAAATACATGAATTTATTTTGAAAGTAAAATAATAATAAATTTTATTTGTTTTGTTAAAAAATTATGTTGAATTTTTTGAATTTATTAAAAAAAAATGATATATTAACATTTTAAAATATTAAATCGCTAATCATAATAAAATAAAGGATTAAATAAATAATATATATATATATATTTAAAATATACACCACTAATGTATGTTATGATTGTGTTATGTTTAAAATATACACTGCTGATGAAGATAAAAGATAGTTGTTGGGAGATTTCCACACCACTAATGTTGCTGATATTAGAGATGTGGAACTAATATTCACCTCTAGAAAGACCTTAATTCTGAATGATGTTATGCACGCTCCAAAAATAAAGAAGAATCTGGTTTATGGATTTCTTCCCAATAAGTCAGGGTTTACTCAGTCTATAGAGATAGATTTATACACCATTTCTAAATATGGTATTTTTGTTAGGAAATGATATGCCATTGTTGACATATTTAAATTGAATGTTGAATCAATAAAATGTCTCTTTCGGCTTACATGTTGTGTGCTTTTAATATTTGGCATGCTAGACTCTGTCATATGAACAAACGCGTAATTTCAAACTTACGTAACCTAGGTTTAATTTCAAAGTTATCTTTAAAGGATTTTGAAAAATATAATTTTTGCAGTCAAACTAAAATAATTAAGAGTTCACATAAAATAATAGTTAGAGAATCTGAATCTTTAGATTTAATACACTATGATATTTGTGAACTAGATGAGACATTAACTAGAAATGGAAAGCGTTATTTTATCACTTTTATTGACGATTGTTCTGATTACACATTTGTATATCTAATGAAAAATAAAAGTGAAGCGCTTGACATGTTTAAGATCTTTGTAACTGAAATTGAAAATCAATTTAATAAAAAGATTAAGAGGTTTCGTAGTGATAGATGAATAAAGTATGATTCTAGTTTATTTAATGAGTTTTATAAAATCCAAGGAATTATACATGAAACTGTTGCACCATATTCACCTGAAATGAATGGTAAAGCTTAAAGAATGAATAAAACTCTTACTGAACTAGTTGTTGCTATTATGCTTAACTCTAGTGCTGCATCTCACTAGTGGGGGAAATTATTTTGACTGTTTGCTATGTTTTGAATAGAGTACATAAACCTAAAAACAAATATTTCTTTATGAGATAATGAAGAAAAGACAACCTAACTTGTCTTACCTTCAAATATGGGGCTGTCTAGCTTATGTCAAAATCCCCAATCCCAAGCGAATTAAACTTGCTAGTAGAGCCTATGAATGTGTATTCATTGGGTATGCAGTAAATAGTAAAGCGTATAGGTTCTACAACCTAAATGCGAAAGTAATCATAGAATCAAATGATGTTGACTTCTAAGAAAATAAATTCCCTTTCAAATCAAGAAATATAAACTTGAAGAAGTATGAGACTTAGAGTTGCTAAAGATTATGTACCCGATTATATGGCTTATAACTTAGAAGAGGATCCTACACATTTAAAAGAAGTTTTTGTCATCATTGAATGCAGAATTATGGTAAGAAGCTATAAACGATAAAATAGATTCTATATAGTCTAACAACACTTGGCATTTAGTAGACTTGTCTTTTAATTGCAAACCAATAGGTTACAAATGGATTTTGAAAAAGAAACTAAAACCCGATGGAACTGTTGATAAATACAAGTCACACCTTGTAGCCAAAGGTTTTAGACAAAGAGAAAATATAGATTTCATCGATACTTTTTTCACCAATCACTATAATAACATCCATTAGGGTGCTCATATCACTTGCGACTATTCATAACTTGGTAATACACCAGATGGATGTTAAAAAAACTTTTTTAAATGGTGACCTTGAAGAAGAAATTTACATGGAAAAACTTGAAGGTTTATTAATTCATAGACAAGAAGACAAGATCTGTAAGTTAGATAAGTCTCTATATGGTCTTTAACAAGCTCCTAAGCAATGACATGAAAAATTTGATAACTTGATTATATCGAATGAGTTTAAAGTGAATGAAAGTGACAAATGTATTTATTATAAATTTAAAAATGGCATTTGCACTATCATATGTCTCTATGTAGAAGACTTGCTCATATTTGGTTCAAACATTCATGGTGTAAATAATGTGAAATCTTTGTTGAGTAACAACTTTGATATGAAAAACCTTGGCGAAACAAATGTAATCCTTGGAATCAAGATTACTAGGTCAGAAAAGGGAATTTCTTTGGATCAATCTCATTATGTTGAAAAGATCCTAAAGAAATATAATTACTTTGACTATAAACCTGCTTGTACACCATATGATCCAAGTGTGAAACTTTTCAAGAACACTGATAAAGGTGTTAAACAAACTAAATATGCGAGCATCATTGGTAGCCTCGGGTATGCCATTGATTGTACTAGACCTAACAATGCATACGTCGTGGGATTGTTGTGCAGGTTTACTAGTATACCTAATATGAAGAATTAGCACGCTATCGAGATATTCATGAGATACCTTAAAAGGACCATGAGTCTCGGATTACATTATCAAAGATTTCTTGTCGTCCTTAAAGAATAGATCGTTGCTGATTGGAACACGTTATTAGATGACTCCAAAGCAACTAGTGGCTATATTTTTAGTATAATCAGTGGTGTTGTATCATGGAAATAGAAGAAATACACGATATTGTCTTAGTCCACTATGGAGTATGAAATGATAGCACTAAATACTGCTAGTGAAGAAGCAAACTGGTTGAGATGTTTGCCAGCAGAGATCCCTTTGTGGGAAAAAACTCTGCCAACTGTGTTGATCCACTACGATAGTACCACAACTATTGAAAAATTGAGAATCGTTATTACAACGATAAGAGACGACAAATACGTCGTAAGCACAACACCATTAGATAATTACTTTCTAAAGGAGTTGTTATAGTGGATCATGTACGCACTGGTGATAATTTAGCAGATCCCTTTACGAAAAGATTAACTAGAGAGAAAGTCCTAAATACATCCGAAAGGATTGGACTATTGCCTATTGATAAATGAGGCACTAATGATGGTAATCCGACCTAAAAGAATAGACATCCCAAGAATTAGGTTCAATGGGTAATAACAAATCATAGTGATAAGAAATGAACATGCCATGTTACATATGAAAGAAGCATGATTCATGAAGCGATACAAGAATGATATAATAGAAACTCTTAATGAGATTTATACTCTATGTAGAGCGGAGTACCTAGCTACAAGAGTACTCTTGATAGACTCACCTATGTGAATGTGGAAGTTGGGCCGCTTCCTATGGAATTTCGAGGTAGAATTCATAGAGTGTTCACTATATTGGGATACACGTGCATGGTCCTAAATCCACGGGCTTTTAAGAATACACTCAAATGAAAAAGTTGTGTGTGGCTTTGATGTCAGAGATAGAGTTCAAGACTACAAGTCACTCTTGTTGAATCTGAATCTTACTTGCTATGCAAAGGTTCAAGTCTATAGATACATTTGTTTATGCACAATCTTATTGAAACGTTTGACGCTATTTCAAAAACCTTATTTTTTAAATTCAAGTGGGGGATTGTTGAAAATGATGATTTTAATGGAAGTTTGTTGGAAATAATGATGACATTTATGAGAGTTAGTGTTGATGTGAATTGAAAGAAGAAAAAAAAGGAAGTCCCACATAGGAGGGATATCACACACTAGTAGAGTATATAAGGTGGAGGTATGGTACTTGGGGCATGCCCCAAGGGGTATCCCAATTTTGTGAAGGAGGGAGAACGCAAGCAAATTTGACTACCACACACGCGCGCGCCGCTACCGTCGTCGTCGTCCATCCATCCAACCCGACTCGATCAAGCCTATGCTTTGGCTACGTGACATATTATAATTTAGCATATGAAAAAAACTCTAATTTTTGGTCTCACGTATTTGTTATTGCCCGGTCAAAAACTTAAGTCAAGTATGAGGGCACATTTTGTAGTGAAACAATACGTGGGATACGTTTTGATAGTCAAATAAATTTTGGCGCACGTTTCTGTTGTCAAAACCCTAGCACACGTTTAGTGAATCAGAACTAATGAATCACACATTTCTCTCTAATCCAGTTACAAATTTCATCTATAAATACAGTGCTTTCCTCAGATGAAAAAGCACACCAAAAGTTCTCCGTATCTGAGGCTTTTCTCTCTTCTTACTTTCGTTACTCACTTCTTCTATTTATTTTGAATGGTCTTAGAGCCATATTACGACTAGTAGTCATCCGAGTGTCATATTGTGGGTGTAATTCAAGAACGACTTTTTATAGTGCAGTAGAACTCTGATACAACCATTTGAGTTGTTTTATCTTGGGGGCTTCGTGATTGATAGTCTGTCTTGCACCATTTGGGCAGTGCCTCGAAACGTTTTAAAGAGAACGACCTAGTTCGCGACTCAACTCGATAATATTGTCGGTGACATAAACAATTTTTTCAAAATTCAAAAATAACATGCATCAAACGATGTCATTATATAATCCATCAATGTTTTAAAATTACAAAATATCCCTAAACTTGTATTTCATCGGTGTGATCTTCAATCATTGAATCAATTTGTATTTTATTAGTTAATTTGACAGGTGAACATATATTTCATTTGTGAGTATAATTCATAAAATTAATTACGGAAGATTCTCTTAGAATTGTTAAATATTTTAGCAATCTCATAACATTCGGGGATCATAGTAATATCACATCGCAAGGATATGATATTAAAATCACAAAATTTTCTCCACGATTAGAAAGCTCCAATTTCTTGACAAGGAAAATTAAGCAAGGATATTCTCAAAAATGATTCTCACATTAATTATCTTTGACTCACTTATTTTGCAGCTCCATTTCTTCGAAACTTCATGTGAAGGAGCTGGCAAGGGGCCACAAGTCGAAATACTAGTCATGAGAAGAAAGGAGTAATTAAGAAGAAATACTAGTCTCACATAACTTTATACAAATGGGGCCCACGGAACCACGAGGTTGTTCATGTAATTTCCTAGAATCCTTTATTTCTTAATCATTATGTTGTGTCTCTTCTATTTGTAGCCTTTCCTCCATTATCTAATAGAAGATAAAAAAAAAATAAAAAAATAAACTCTTTATACAAACACATGATCAATACTAAAAAAATGCTTATCCTTTTCACTTCTTCACTTTTCATTTCCATGAAAAAAGGACATCGTGTATTTTTGTTTTTGTGAAGTTAGTTAGAGAGAGACATATTTCAGTTCCCATATTTGTTTTATATGTAGCTCCAAATTCTAGATTTAGAAAAGCTTATTTTTTGTTATTTTTTAATTGAGTTTGAATTCCCTTTCATATAGAGTTTAGAAATATTTTGGTTATCAAATATCTTAATCTTTTGTATATTAGATTTTTTTTTTTTTGTTGAGTTCCGTAATTTTTTTATAAAGAATATTTGAAGAGTATTTCAAGAGAGGCTAAAAGGTATAGTTTTCATTGATTAAATTCAACCATAATAATTTTGTTTGCATGGCTTTGGTGAGTCATATGGCTACAAAAGAAGCAAGTGATACCATTTATGTTGCTGTGGCAAAAGATAGCAAATTAAATGTGATATGGGCAATACAAAATTCTGGAGGAAAGAGCATTTGCATTATTCACGTGCACGTGCCAACTCATATGATCCCTATGAGTAAGTACATGTTTTTTATTTCTTATTGGAAAATAAATCTTAAACATAAAATGGACAAAAAATTCTATTTCATTATTTGATTATTAAGTTGTCGTTATTAATTAATTTGGTTGTGTACAGTGGGAGGTAAATTTCCAGCAAGTGCACTATCAGAGCATCAAGTTGAAGCACATAGGAAAATTGAAATTCAAGAAATGCATAAGACTCTTGATGCTTATCTTCATATCTGTCAAAGGAGGGGGGTAATTATTTAGTGTCATAACTATTTTTTCCATGTTATTAATTGCAGTAATATTCATATATTCATTTCAAAACTTTATATTTTGTGATACAGGTGAGAGCAGAGAAACTGCATATTGAAATGGATTCCATTGAAAAAGGGATTGTAGAACTCATCTCCAAATATAACATACAAAACTTTGTAATGGGAGCAGCTTCTGATAAGTACCATAATAGGTGAAAAAATCTCTACACAACACCAAAACTTTGCTAATATATAATTCAACATTATGGTGTCGTGTTATTCATATAATTGTTAATAATATTTATGACACTGATAAGTCAATGCTGATAAAATTTTAAAAAATAATTTAATTGAATAATGTAATCAAGGTGTTAGTTTCCAACACCAACACGTGTCACACACCGAAATATGCGTTCAATAAGAGGTATCTTGAATATTTTCCAAACTCTTTAAAATATGAATGAGTTATTGTGATGCAGGAGAATGACAAATCTGAGATCTAAGAAAGCCATATATGTAGGTGAACAAGCTCCAGGTTGTTGTCATATACAGTATATCTGCAAAGGGTATCTTATACAAACAAGGTTGGGTAAATTTAAAGTAGAGAGCACAACTCCTTTGGTGCAACAAATGCAAAATTGTGAAGTTGATAATTACTCACCTCACTTGAGATCTAGATCAACTTCAAGTAATCAGAGTAGTGATGGCAGTAGTGAGAGTTTGAATTTAAGTTGCCTGTCTAGTATTAAAGAGGAGGATCTTTATCATTCATCGTCTCCTACTGTGCTGGTACACATATACTATACTACTTCTGCATGTGCATGTTAATTTTTTTGGCTCTTTGTTTTTTTCTTTTTGTAATTTGATGAATGGTATTTTCACATTCTAAATTTGAATTTACAAATATTTTGCGGAAATATTGTCTGTTATTATTCTGTATATTCAGTCTACTTGAACACTATGGCAGGATGGAGGAATGGATGATAATAATGTGTATGAGCAACTTGAAGAGGCTATGGCCGAGGCTGAGAAAGCTAGGTGGAATGCATATCAAGAATCTGTTAGGCGTCGGAAAGCTGAAAAATATGTTATTGACGCTATACGCAAGGTAACTCTTAATGATTTTAACATGTAAAATATTGTTATATTTAGTATTTATTCACTAAAATATAATTAATCATATATTTTAAATGTGTTAATCATCTAAACTTTAGTCGAATTTTAATGTTTAATTTGTGTGTCAAAATAATATTTTTTTTTAATAATTATACACGTCATAATATATTTTAATGTTGTATCATGTTATCTCTTTATTTCTTGAAATATGTATACAAATGCTTTTATTTTTTAATGTATGAATATATAAATAATTTTTTGTTCAATCATGGATTGTTATTTTTAACGATGTTAAAAAGTTTTAAAAAGTATTATTATAACAATATCATAAGATATCGTATAATTTAATAAATAATAAATGGTTTTTTTTCATTATCCTTTTTTTTTTAAAAAAAGTTACTTTTCCAAAACTATATATATCAAAATATTTTTTTATAGTTATAATTCGTGATTGCAAATGGCGATTTAATTAAATGGATATAAAAAAATTCATAATAAATACCAATCTGAATGAATAATTATAATTTTAGTAAAAATAACTGTGATCATAATCGATGTTCGAATTTGAACTATCTAATATGCAGATTAAAGACACCAAAATCTTGTTTGAAAAAGAGATGGAACAAAGGAAAATGTTAGAGGAAGCTCTACAGAAAGCAAAAGAAGAGATTGACAACATGAGAATCCAAATAAACAAAGTCAATGAGGAACTCAAACTTGCATTAGATCACAAAATGCAAGGTGATAATGCATTAAGAGAAGTTGAGGACACATCAAGAACACATTCTCTTCAACTCTCCTTATTAGAGTTTCCTTTTTCAGAGATTGAAGAAGCAACATGTAACTTTGATCCATCTTTAAAGATTGGTGAAGGTGGATATGGAAATGTATTCAAAGGTATCCTTCGCCACACTGAGGTTGCTATAAAAATGTTGAACCCCAATAGCTCTCAAGGAACATCAGAGTTTCAACAGGAGGTAAGTTGGTTTGATATTAATTTATTTATTTTTCTTCATAACATCATTTATATTTTTGTTAACGATACTTTTGTTTGGATGGTTGTATTGCATTAATAATATTTTTTTAGGTTTAATTATAATTTTGATAATCTATTATTATTAATTTATAAAATTAGTCTATTTATTTTAAAAGTCGATAGTTTTGATCTGTTCTTCATATTTTTATACAAAATAATAATTTGATATATTTTTAATGACGTGATATATAATTCTATTATATAAAATCATCTAAATGCATTAATTATTTATATGTCATTAATTAAATTAAAAATATAAAAAATATTCGATGTTGAAATCTAAATTTTTACAACGTTTTATTTTAATTTTATAGGTATCAATCATTCTACATCATTGTATTATATGTCACATTATTGATCAATAACATAAAATAAGTTGATTTTCTTAGAAATGTAAATAAATTCATTTTGTGTCTTCATCAAACTTAGCTTACATTTTGAGTTTTCACAATAGTTAATTGATAGAAGGTTGTAAATAATATATATTACTATATTTCTCCTTTAGTACAGGATTCTGTTGACTAATCAATGTAAATTAAGAAAGTTTTTCTTTTTATGAATTTGAACTTAACTACTAGTCCAGAATTATTAAAGTGAAACAAAGTAAATATTTTTTGACACCCTTTTTGGTTATGAAATAGGTTGAAGTATTGAGCAAGTTAAGACATCCTAATCTTATCACACTCATAGGAGCCAACCATGAATCAAAAACTCTTGTCTATGAATATTTACCAAATGGAAGCCTAGAAGATCGTCTCAACTGCAAAGACAACACTCCTCCATTACCATGGAAGACGCGAATCCGCATCGCGACAGAACTGTGTTCTTCACTCATTTTTCTGCATTCAAACAAACCTCACTGCATAGTCCATGGTGACTTAAAACCTTCCAACATTCTCCTTGATGCAAACCTAGTAACCAAACTTAGTGACTTTGGAATATGTCGTGTATTATCATGTCAAGAGGATTCTAGTAATAACAATAGTACAATGTTTTGGATCACTAGTTTTGCAAAGGGAACTTTTACATACATGGATCCTGAATTCTTTGGTACAGGTGAACTTACTTCAAAGTCAGATGTTTATTCATTTGGAATTGTATTGTTAAGGTTGTTAACTGGGAGACAAGCCTTAGGAATAAGGAATGAAGTGTTGTGTGGTTTAAATGATGGAGAGATGGAATCTTTGTTGGATCCTTTGGCTGGAGATTGGCCTATTGTTAAAGGTGAAAAATTGATTTTGTTGGCTTTGAGGTGTTGTGATATGAATAGAAAAAAGAGGCCAGAGCTTTGTTTAGATGTTTGGAGAGTGTTGGAAACAATCAGGGATTCTTGCAATGGCAAAGATGTAATTACCCAACTTCTACAAGAGACATAGTATTCACGATCTTCTCACTCTTGGAAATTTAACGTTTTTTTTTTGTGTTCTATAGAAGTCGAACACAGAAATTAAAAATTAAGTATATCAATTTATTTATTTTTACTATTGATTTTATTTGCTCAATCCCAATGTATAAATATGTATGTTTTATTAGTAGTGTATATTTCCAATATTTCGATGTAAAAATTTAAACGAAATTCTAATATATATTTATTAATTATTTACGAACAAATATTATTCTCGTGTTAATTAGTTATAACACATTATTTTATTAATAATTAGTTAAAAGATAACTTTAAGTTTTATTAGTATTGAATTTTTCGGTCATTATATTTTAAATAATTAACAATTTCATTAAATTATACGTGAGACATATTTTTTTAATAATTAATTAATTAGTTTGGATATGGTCTCTCATTAATCAATCAATTAGAAGAAGTTAGATCATAAAAAATTATCTTCAATTATTTTAATTGATGTTGTCGCAATTGCCAATTACAATACCATATTTCAAATTCTACACTATTATGTTTACAATTGGAATTGTGTAAGATAGTTTAAAATTGTGGTGAAAAATGGTGGCGGAAGTGATGTTATACACCATTTCCTAGCTGCATGCGATTTTGTACATGGAATGCTAGAAATGCTATTCTCTTGGTGACGTTTCTAAGATACTAGACAGAGCTAAAACTCTATCTAGGTGTCGCGACATAGGCTATGCTCATTCAATGCGGGACTAATATTGATCCTGCATGTAGGGTGGAAATATGTGTTAGGTTTAACAGGGTCTATGGTTCAGCTTATTTTATTAAAAGTTTAGTTTGGTTTAGATTATTCAATAAAAATGTTTAGTTTAATTTTTATTTTATTTTTTCACTTTCTACGTGTGTGTATATACATTTTTTTATTTGAAAATTATTATGTTATAAATTCAACGATTATGTTTTATTTTTCTATTTTATTTAAAATTATTGTTCATTTATATATCAAGTATGTTGTAAAAAGTGAAAGAAAAAAAATAATGTTATGATTGTATGATTTCAACAAAATGTATTATTTTTATTTTAAAAATCTTTAACACAAAATAGACTTTTTTAATAGGTTAATAGGTCTAGTTAGACCTTTAAAAATGTTGAATCAAGACTTAAAAAAAAGTTTTTCATAAGTAATAAATCAAACTCAAACCTTAATTTTTTTAAATAGGTCTAGTCTATTTGAGTAAAGTTTGATTTAATCTCTTCTATTTTCATCGCTAATGACATATTTGCAATATAGATAATTGTTACTGAGTGTGTTGAAATTGACTATTAAATTAGAAGATTAGAGTCCCTCTCTATTAACCAACTGATATTTCAAAGGCGAATGATGGAATTGAATTTTTATACAATTGTTTATTAAAAGATTATCATCATGGAACAAGTTTTTACTGATAAAAGTTCAAAAGTTATTATCATTAAATTGTTATCTATGAGATTGAATTATCATATATAAGACAAATTCTCGTTAATAAAAATTTTAAAATAACTATTATATATAAAACATATTATCATTTATAAATTAAACTATCGTACACGAGATAATTTATAGTGATCAACATTTTAAATAATTATTATACATGAAATACTTACCTTTTAGATCCATTGACATATATATTTTTAAAAATTAATTCTAAAATTGTTCAATTTACTTCCTTAATACATATGTATGCTAATTTGCAAATTTTTTACTTTTCTTCCAAAACTGTTAATCAAAATCAAATATGAATATGACATGAAAGGGCCACCTATACGTGTCAAAGTCTCATTGGTGAGAAAAAAAACAAAATAAGGAAATGAGTAGTCTCAACCACAAAAATAATAAAATATCACCATATTGCAAGTTTCTATCTTTGTCATTTTCTCATCCCTCAAGTTCAACCTCCTCTTCCTGTAACTTACTCACATCACATCCATTCACCTAAATTCTTCATCAAAAATTAAAAGCAAGTTAACAATATGTTATGTTTATGAGGAAGTAAGTCAACTATACAATCAAATTCTTTATAAAGAAACTAAAAGCAAGTGATCATCCAAAAAATTCGGTGTAAGGTCTTTTCCTTTGAAATCTTGCATCTCTCTCATCTTTGCAATTTTTCTTTTCATTTTCACAAAACATGTCAACAACAATATGAGTGAGAGGAAGATGCTTAACAAAAATATTATGTTTCTGAAAGTTGCAAAGAACAAAATATTTATCCAAACCCTAAATTTTGGAGAAGAGGACAAATAGAGTTGGAGATGACAAAAGATTCTGCAAAATTCTACATTTTGGAGAAGAAAATGAAGGAAATTGGAGAAGATGATGCAACAATTCTTTTACGATTAAAATACATTAGATGTCACGTCACTAACTATTAGGATCGTTTAATATTTTTCTAACATAAACCACCAACTTGCTTTAATAACATAAATTTTAAAGTTATTTAATTAAAAAATTGAATAAACTATTATTTTGATATTTAAATGTGTAGAATTTTATCATTTTAATTTTTGATTTAACTATAAATTTAAATTAGTCATTAAATAATTAAAATAATAATTAAACACAATTTATTATCATAAAAATATATAAAACATATAATTTAAAATAATATATAATCATTATAAGATCATAAATTAAATTAATTGATGTTTTAATTATTAAAAAATTAATTTAAATTTTTACCAAATCAAAGACTAATAAGATAAAGTGTTGTATTTTCAAAAACTAAAATAATAATTTAAAAATTAGTTAAGAGAAAAACAAAAGTAATTAAGCCAATAAATTTGGTCACTGTAGTGACTTGTTAGTGGTGGTGGAATGAAAAGTGGTCCACATGGCTTCCTTCCTTTATCCGCAAAAATGCCAAAGCAAGTGGGCAAGTTTAAGGACCACCGTACGACACGACAGCATCATAATTAAGCCTTGATAACCTTGCTTTTTCCTGTCGATTATGCTCATTAATTCTATCTAATCTCTTGTCGTTTTTTAATTAAAAAATACATTACATATTTTATTTGTCTAAAATTATAGACCTATTGTCTAAAATTATAGACCTATGATGATAGATTGATAGTGATACTGGTTAATTAGTGCAAATTTACTGTTCATTCACTAATAACAATAACATAATATTTTAAGATTTCAACATATATAGCAACATATATATAGACACCAATAGTTGTTGTTAAGACAAGAGTAATGATATTTAGTCCAAAAGAATTTTTTTTTTAAATATAAGAATGATGATTTGTCGATGTATTAAAGGTTAATCAAAAAATTATTCTCACACTTATTGAAAAATATGAGAGCATGAATAAAAATAATAATTTTTTTAATTTTGTATTTTTTTCGCCGTTTGTATTTTTTTACTATACATCATTTTTGTAAACACAAAGATTCTTTTGTGAAAAATAAAAAGATAATTTTATTTTAAAAAATTTATTCACTATTCAGATTTCTTAAAGAAATGACTATGTGATTCATGTTTATAGATGTCTTTATGTGGAAATTTTCATAAAG
>JBBPBS010001102.1:7814095-7845091 GCA_037974835.1 Cicer judaicum | reverse complement strand
GCTAATAGTAGATAAATTAGCTAATATCAATAGATTAGTTGAAGTGTTTGATAAAATTAGTGGTTTAATACTTATTAAAATGACATAAAATAATATTATTAATTAATAAAGAAATTTTTGTCAATTAATGTTTAAAAATTTTAAATTTAGTTATCTGATTTTTTTTATAATTTAAAATTTATTAATCTGGTTTGTTTTTTATTTAATATTATTAAATTAGTTTTATTTGCTAAAATTTTATTTTAAAACATATTCAACAATGTGTGTCAATGCGGTAATAGTGAAATTTAACAACAAACATACAATAATAAACATATAATAATAACATTTTAATGAAAATAAAAAATTGCAACAAAATATAATAACTAAATAAAAATTAAGATAATCCTTAACTACAATGATCGAACATGGTGCATATTTCCAACATAGTGCTACAATTGTAATAAAAAAATTATAAAAGATAAAAAATACTATAAATTAATAAATTATAAAAGTTATAATAATAAAAGTAAAATTGATAAAAGATGATAAGTTATAAGTTTAAAAACTAGTTGAAGTAAGTAGCTTATAAAAAATGCTATAAATTAGTGGAAAAAAACTATAAGTTCATAATGAAATGGTTGTTATGAAATAGGTCTTTTTTTGTTATGAACTTATTATAAGCTAGCTCAATGACATTCGTGAAAAGACTATATTTTTAGTCTAATTTTTTTTTTTCTTAACACACTTCTAAAAAATTATTGGTCTAAACTATTTAAAAATAATTAAGTTGGGTCTAACTTGAATCACATGCATGTTATACCATACACCCAAGTTTGGCAAAATGACGTTGCCGTCTTGGATTTCAAATATTATTTTTAAGCTTCAAACTGATATTATTAATTTTTTTAGTAAAACATCGTTTAGTCTTTATAGTATAAACTTCACTCTCTAATTTTAGTATTGATTAATTCATTAAAAACATTATTCAGTTATATGAATTTATTTAATATTTATTTATATGCTGTTTAATATTGTATTCATCAAAAAATTATTTAATATTATAAAATAATTTAATTTAAAATGTTTTCAGTACTAAATTGTGATTTTTAAAGGTCTCTTTTCAAATTTTATTTTACACATTTAATTTTATTAGATTTATTTTATATGAATTTTTTATAATTGGTATGACCTATTCGCACTCTGATGTCATCTTATGAGGTGACTTTTTCAAAAATATTCTAATAATACCTTTAGCACATATATTTTATTGTAAATACTACAGCCATTTTTTTTTTGTCTTATTAGTCTTCCTATTATTTTTACTTTATAAACTAATAAAATTCAAAAGAAAATTACGCTATAGCTTTAAAAAAATTATGTATCGAATTTTGTGTTGATTGGCTGATTTGGCATGTATATTTAATAATACATTTCAAATAATATATGTAAAAAAAATATTTTAAAAAATTACTTAATGATGTGTATGTATCAAAGTGTTATTATTAAGCTAATTAATTGCTCTACCAATGTAGATTAAAAAATTATTTATTTGATGTGTATTATATCAAAATATTATTAAGTTAGACATTTTATTTTAAATTTAAACTCAAAATTTTATAATTATTTGAGTATATTGATAACAACCACTACTCATAAATTATATTTGGTGGCATGCTTTAATTATTACCAACTCATTGTAACTATAATACTCTTTTAAGAAAAAATAAAGTACAAAAGACATTTCATGATTAAACTTACGTCTCAACTTTATTGGTACTACAAGTCAATTCATTATCATTTTGAAATACTCTAAAATTATTATTAGACATATAAAAAGAAAATAAATAAGATGTTTGTGAGGACTATACAAAAACTCACGAATACAATCGAAAAAAATACAAACTATTGCCTTGTTACAAAATTTATCCAAGAAAAAAGAGTGCAGTAAATAATTAAAAAAATCAATAAAATTTATATTCACATAGATCAATTTTATTTCTATTTAAAACATCTAAAGTATAAGGAGGAAAATAAATCTCACTAATAACTATTAAAAATATGAAATTCTATATTAGCAATCACGTTAATTCATTGATTACTTTATTTTAATTATTTCAAGAAAATTAAACTATCTATTTCTTTTAGATCAAAGAACAATACTATGATTTTTGAAAGCCAAATTTATCAATTGAGAATTATATTCAATCTATAGAGAATATCACCTACTCTTTTAGATTATTTCAATAACAATTATAACTCGAGTAAGAAGTATCATGCAACATGCAATGCAAATGACTTAGATAACATCTTCATGCAACGCAACTTTAATCTACAAATTCATGGCAATAGAATATAAAGTAGCATTACAATTGTTGTCTAATATACTCTCTTTTCAAACAGCAGAGTTAGAGTGTTAGAACAGAAAGAAAGAAAAAAAAACAAATTTATCAATATTAATCTAATAAATTTAGAGAAGAAATCAAATAATTTCCTTAGTAATAGAAGTCTTAGGGAGATGAATATTAAACTTGAGAATCTGAATTCTCAATAAAATTTAATTTGTAATATATAGAGATATAATTAAAATAAAGGAATATATCTTAAGGTTTCTAAAAACCTAAAATTTTGGGAGAAAAAAATGCTTAAATTGCAAAAGTTTTGGAACCAGACGAGTAATTTTTGGCTAATAGAGTAGCGGTGGGTATGAAAATTAAGGTGAGAAACCTTCTTATACCCCCAATTTACATTTCTATTCATATTTTTCGGTTACTATTATAAAGAAAAAGTTACTTTCATGTGTATTAAAAATATAAGACAATATATTAATTTAGAAGTCTTATCTTTAATACAAACGTAATTTCTTTTAATTATTTATGAATATATGGTCGTATTTCCATCTCTTTTACATAAAAAAAGTAATAATATCATTTCCCTCATTGAATGTAAATAATAAATATATTAATAAGAATTACTATGATGCAAGAACAGCACAAAAGAACACGTGGCGTTTTTATCATTAAATTTAGGAGTTATAATATAAAGATAGAAATACAAAAGTAGTCAAATAACATAAATTTTTCCGTACATTGTCATTAAAAAATAATAATTAGTAATTAGTCAAAGACTCAAAGCAAAGTAGGAATCACAAATTCACACTACAGACAAAACACGTGGCCGACACAATTAAGTGTGCACTATCAGCATTACATTACACCACTGTGTCCAAATTCTACATTTTTAAACTCAATATATAAAATAAATTGAACTATTTAGTATATAGAATTGATTCCATAAAGAAAAGTAGATTCATTATATTGAATTGAGAATAAATTTTCTCTATTCTCTCGAATTTTTTAATAATTATATTGCAACCATTAAATATAAGAGATATTAAATTATAAAAAAATTAAGTTTAATAATTAAGATGTAACAATTTTAAGAAATAGATAAAAGAAAATCTATTTTTATTAAATATGGTTTCGAATTTCTTAAAGCACATTCAAGCAGTTTTTCTTGGTAATAGATCTCATATATAAATCCACAATTCAATTGATTTTGATAATTTTGCCAAATAATAAATTTTAATGTACATTTTATTTTAGACGATCCAAATTAATTATTGTATCTGTGTAGTAATTTCATAGAATCTAATCTCCATTAAATATTAAATATATGATACACTTTATACAATAAATTAATAATTATCAAGTCTTAATAATTTATAGTTAATTTTTACCAAATTAGGACTATCAATGATGGACTCCTAAGAATATCTAACAAAAAAACAGAACAAAATAATAACTTAGGAAACAAAATAATAATAATAATAATAATAATAATAATAATAAATTCTGCTACCCTTTTCCACTCTCTCTCTCTTCACCGCCACTCCCTTCTCCCTACTTCTGTACCTTCCTTATTTTTCTCTCCAAACAAATAAATAAATAAAAACATTATTTTTTGCTTTCTTTCAAGAATCTGAGTTTTTAGCAATGGTTTCAATGGGAGCTATATATACTATAGCCTATGTGTTTCTGTTTACTATCTCTTTAGTTTTGGGTGGTGATATAGTTCACCATGATGATGTTGCCCCCACAAGACCTGGTTGTGAGAACAACTTTGTTCTGGTAAGAAATTCTTTATTCTTTCTTCATATCAATTGCATAACTAGTAGTTCAAGTAAAAATGTCTTTTTTTTTTGCTGTTTTGATCTTGGCTTAGATAATTGCTTGCTGACAAACTGTTCAAAAATTGAGGGGATGTGGAAAACATTGGAAAAATATATATATATTTTTTTTAAGGAAGAAAAATTGGAGTGTTGGGTTGGAGTATTATTTTTTTATATATTTTTTTTGGTATTTAATTTGAGCTTTTAGTTTTGTAATAAGATGATTTGCATCTTATGTGATGTATGCTCAATTAAATTCTCTTTTTGTTGTTGAAAATGATATGGTTGCTTAAGAAAATGAAGTTTGACTTTTATAACTTAGGTGACTGAGTTTAAATTCACTCGAGAACAATTGTAAAATAATCAATTAAGTAATAATAAACCCAAACCAAACTTAAGGAAAAACACAGTATTTTACCTAATTCAAACCAATAAAATTTGATTCGGTCGGATGATGGATTTGGCCAAAACTGATGCAACCCGACCCACAAATCAACACCACTGTTTCTAGTTCAATGTTTAGTTTGTGTACAGTTGGAATTTCTTTTTTTGCATGGTTATTTATTATTGCACATTTGGTGTGTTTCTAGATTTTTTTTTGCAATAAGGTGATCTTCTTTGATTATGTAGTCCTACTAGTATGCTCATCATATAAGCGGTTATGTATAACCTATTTATATAATAAAAAATAAAGTCAAACTATTTTCATATAAGCTATTAGCTATTCTAGAGAGCTTGTGAAAATATGTTGAAAATAACTTATTGACATGCTATAAGTTGTTTACATAAGCTCTTCCAAATAGTCTCGCAAATGTTTATACTAATAGATAAGTTCAAATAACACAATTCAAACAGACCAATGTATTGGATTATGGTTTCTTGATTATGAAGTAAACTTCCATACAATATGGTCTGTTGTTGTTTCCTTAAATTGCATATAGCCAAATATACAAATCTATTGGTGTTTTTCCTTTACAGATTTGAATGAATTATTCTCCTTTGTTAGGTCAAAGTCCCAACTTGGATCGATGGTGTGGAAAATGATGAATATGTTGGTGTTGGTGCAAGATTCGGCCCTACATTGGAATCAAAAGAAAAACATGCCAATCATACTAGAGTTGTCATGGCTGATCCTCCTGATTGTTGTAGCAAGCCTAAGAATAAGGTATCTGAGTTTATTTTTAAACTATAGATAGAGCTAATTGAATGCAACTAACTTTACCTGATTGTGAAGCACACAATTGTCGAGATCAAAAGCTTTATTGTTTAAAAGTATTTATTTGCTTCTTTTTTCACTATTGTTAGCTTACCAGTGAGATCATTTTGGTGCATCGCGGAAAATGTAGTTTCACAACCAAGGCAAATATAGCTGATGAAGCTGGTGCTTCAGCCATCATCATTATAAACTATCGTACAGGTGTTTTATGCGCTTTTGTTCTGTTCTGTTATTTTTTAATGCTTTTTTATATCTCATATTCTATTTTGTTTCTCATTTGTCAATTAGTCATCTTGAGGATCATTATTTGTTTTAAGCAACTATTGTATGTTGTTACTGTACAGAACTTTTCAAGATGGTTTGTGAGGAAAATGAAACTGATGTTGATATTGGAATACCTGCTGTTATGCTTCCACAAGATGCTGGATTAAACTTGGAAAGACATATAAAAAATAACTCCATAGGTATGTTACCATTGTCTCTGAAGTGTCTGTTATGTGTGTAATTAGTTGTGGCTTTTCTTTAGCATAGGACAATTTAGGCCTGTTTGTTATGGATTAAAAAAGTGATTTTGACTTTTAATAAACAGAAGCTATGTTGTATTTGTTTTATCATTAAGAAAATCATTTTTTTTTGTAAAACTCTCATTTTGTGAAAATGCTGTAACTAACGGATGATCAATTCCTTAAAGTATTTTTTTCTAAAAAAAGTGATTTTCTGTAAAAAAAGTTGTAACAAATGGACCCTTAATTGTTGAAAATACTACTTTATGTTTTGATACATGTTATCCTTTGTTCTAATGCGTGTGCAATTCTTGCTCTTAAGTGTCCATACAGTTATACTCTCCGCTGCGTCCGTTGGTTGATGTTGCAGAAGTGTTTTTGTGGCTAATGGCTGTCGGTACCATTTTATGTGCTTCATATTGGTCTGCTTGGACTGCCAGAGAAGCTGCTATTGAGCAAGAAAAGCTTCTAAAGGTTATTACCTGGTTTCTTTTCATGCCAATTTTGTTCACTCTCTTTTGGATATAACGAGAAATACTAAAAGATAGAGTGAAGAAAGAATGAATACAATAATTGGGAGGATAAGATATTTTCTTTAGCCAAATAGAGACAAACAAATAAAAATGTTGAAAAGATAATGTAAATGACGGATTGACTTATTTGCTCTCTCTAAACACTTGTGAGATTGTTAGAGAGAGCATATGAAAACAACTTATAACATGTTCATTAGTTGTTTTCAAGTTATTTCCATAAACTCTAGAATATCGTATGAAAACAGTTTGATTTTAGTTTACCTTTTATTATAGAAATAGTTTATATATAAGCACTTTATGATAAGCCAAAGAGAGCAAAAAGTCATTAAAATGACAAGGCTTCTATGGCTTTTGCTACATGTTGGGGCTTTCTAGAAGCAAGAGTTTATTCTCTTTAATGTCTGCAAGTTTTTTCTTTATGTAGGAAAATATTTCTGCTCATATTTAAAAACTCGTTAAATCGATTACTGATATACGGATAATTTTTATGCTTGCAGGATGCTCCAGATGAATATGTTGCAGAAAGTGTTGGTTCTAGAGGTTACGTGGAAATCAGTACTACAGCAGCAATATTATTTGTTGTGCTTGCTTCTTGTTTCTTGGTTATGCTGTACAAATTAATGTCATATTGGTTTGTTGAAGTTCTGGTGGTTCTATTTTGCATTGGTGGGATAGAGGTGAGTTATTCTTGTTTTATGTTTTGTTCGTGTTGATTAGAGTTCGTTCCTCCCTCTAATCTAAATTATAATATATTCACTAAGTTCTCTTTAATTGTTTGACATTATTTTTGTTACGTTGTTTAGATTAAATATCTTTTCACTAGTGATTATTTAGTAAGCTTTGCCTTATTAATTACTTGAATGAAGTCATTAGGAGTGCAGCATGATTTTGTTGTCATTCAGAAGCTGAATTTTTATATTTTCATATGATTTCAGGGCCTGCAAACTTGTTTGGTGGCTTTATTATCATGGTAAATCTTCCATCCTTGAAATTTGTTCTTCTAGTCTTGTAGATTACATGGTTTGTTCTAAAATATTCCTTTGCATCCATATGGAATTAACAGAAAACTTCTTATAGTTTCAGATGGTTTCGACATCCTGCACAAACATTTGTGAAAATACCCTTCTTTGGAGCTGTTCCATATCTGACACTTGCTGTTACTCCCTTCTGCATAGTGTTTGCGGTGGTTTGGGCGGTTAAACGCCATGCATCATGTGCGTGGATCGGTCAAGACATTCTTGTAAGAATAGTTTTATCAATGTCACTTTATCTTTTGGTTAGAAAACTTCATAGACTTTTAATACTTTTCTCTTATATAGTTCTATAAAAGTTCATTAGTGAATGGAAACCTTTTAAACTTCCAATAATTTAGGATGTGGGTAAGTAGTTAATAACATATTTACATTTCTGTCTGTCTACCTCCTATTGCTCAGGGTATCGCGTTGATAATTACAGTTCTTCAGATTGTCCGCATACCAAATCTCAAGGTATGATTCCAAAGTCACCTGTAGGACAATATCTCCTCATTTACTTGTTTGTGATACTTCCAGATTTAAGTAGAGGAAATTTATAAACAGTTAGACCGACAAAATGTTGAGGAGATAACTTTGCCGGATACTAATAGATTTTTATTATGAAAGACGCTTACATATACTTGTTTTCTGTATCAGGTTGGGACTGTTCTTCTCAGTTGTTCTTTTCTATATGACATCTTATGGGTGTTCGTCTCAAAATGGTGGTTCCATGAGAGTGTGATGATAGTGGTGAGTGTTCTCAACAAAGCTCTCATTTCTCTTCTGTTCTCTACAATGCTTGTTTTGACCTCATAAACATGATAATGTCTTCCTTTTATTCTTTTCCTAAAGAAGCTAAGACTTACATTAAAATAGAAATACAAGCAGTGTTGTTAAATAGAGGCTATGACGCCGTCATGGTGAAATGGCGTGGCGGATTCTTTTACAACTGCCATAGGCAAACTGTGAAGGGATGTTCGCCATGATGGTGCCATAGGCTGCTATGGTGTGTTTATATGACGGGCGTTTGGCCTTCATCCATTCCGTCATCAACAACACTAATTACAAGTGGTATTCTAACCCGAATATATGGCTTTGGCCTCAAAAGCATGATGCTTCCTTCCCCTTAGAATTAGTGTTACATTTTCTCTTCACAGGTAGCTCGAGGCGATAAAAGTGGAGAAGATGGTATCCCCATGCTTCTCAAGATACCGCGAATGTTTGATCCTTGGGGCGGTTACAGCATCATCGGTTTTGGGGACATAATCTTACCTGGACTGCTAGTAGCATTTTCACTAAGGTTGGTCATATATTGATCATACAACATATCTCCCTCCTATCCACCTTCCCTGTGTTACTAATGTTTTTTGTGATAAAGAGGATATTTGGGTAAATATATTTTTTAAGTGCTTATCATATATAAGAGCTTATGTATAAGTTTTTACTAGTAACTACAATCGAAGAGGAAACAAGCTTAAACACCACATAAGCTCTGTAAAAGCTGTTTTTATGAGCTACTTAGTGAGCTTATGAAAATAAGTTAAAAGTATCTCGTGGGCATGTATTAAGCTATTTTAATAAGCTCTTCCAAACACCAATAAAATACATGTCCACATAAGATTTCCATGTAAAAATGTTTTAGGTACATGGAGAAAATAGTTGTTTTGTATCATGTTAACAGTTTACAAACTTAATTATTCTATTGACATATCTTTACAGGTATGATTGGTTGGCGAAGAAGAACCTTCGGTCCGGATACTTCGTGTGGGCAATGACTGCTTATGGTTTAGGTATGATACATCTGAGTTTGATCTGGGGATAGCTTTCATGACAAAATGTGAAAGTCTTTGCACCCATCAACTTTAGATGAAATACCTCGAATATTTAATACTAGGCCATTCAGTAAATTATTCTATCTACCAACTTATTATATCTATTAAAGTTCATTATAATGCGTTTATCTAATATGCTTACACTTTACAGTTTGGCATTAATAAAGAAGCAATACAGAACACTTAAATTTAACAACATTAAGAACTTCACTACAAATCTATTTTTTTCCTTATATTTTTATTTTCACTTATGGGTATGTCTATTGGCTTTCTCTTAAGTGTTATTCCTTGAAATTGAATCTGCAGGTCTCCTCATCACATATGTGGCTTTAAACTTGATGGATGGACATGGCCAGCCAGCTTTGCTTTATATAGTCCCATTTACACTTGGTAAGTATAACCATCATGATTCATACTTGTTTAGAGAAATATGTATAAACTGTGTGTTTCAACTACACCACATAAGTGTCATTATATAGACTAAAAACAAATATATATATATATTACGTTAAATATCAACAATACTCATATAAATTTGAAAGTCTAAACACCATATTTCCATATCAGTGTATTATTTGATTGTGTTCTATTGGCTGATGAAACATGCAAAGCTTAAACCGTTGATATCAGTTCACATGTTGGTCCTAAGCCTGATAAAGAGTTGTGTTGGACAGATAACAGACAACATTCAATTTTGTCAGATCATTATGCAAGATGGACCAATATAATGTTGTGCTAATTATAGGTCCTTGCTCATTTACTACGAAATAACATGCTGCAACCTGCATGGCCCGAGGGTTGAATGAGCTAGAGTTATTATTTTCATGTATGGTTTTACTGAATTTAGTTTCCAATAGCTGGCGATAATGTAGAAACGGTCCATGTGAACCTAAAAAAAACTGTATTTTGGTCCATGCAGCTGACATCTCTTGGATAAAACTTGATTCTTGTTGTGTTATCATCCCAAGTGACCATGACATTGGACATTTAATTATTGCATGACATGAAAGCTGGTCCAGTTTCTGAAACATTGTATAAATTGCAGGCACCTTTTTGTCGTTGGGAAAGAAAAGAGGCGACCTCAAGATTTTATGGACAAGAGGAGAACCAGAAAGGCCTTGTCCTCATAATCAAGAAGTTAACCAATCAAATTAACCACCATTGATCTCCAACAGACTTGTATCTTAGCTATTAGTATATAAGAGAGTGATGTAGAAACTGTTAGGAGAATGTTAACATATGTAACATTATTGTAACTAAATTCCGGCCAAATGATTTCATAACATGGACTTAAAAATCAGCAGCTGAGAGTTGAAACAGATACCACCCTTTTATGTGTTGTAAAATTATTTTTTCTGAGATAGCAGATTGGCGAGGTGAGAATCCATAGTCGGGTTGATGTCTTTGCAGATTCCACGAGTCTTCTCAGAAACCAAGTCTTGCAAAGCAAATGTCAAGAAGCAAAATGATCTCACTGAAGACTCCATTCAAAAAAGGTTTGGATTTGGTACAGTAACTGTGTGACTAAGTTATTGATCTCAACCTTTTGATCAAAAATGAACAATCAAGATCATTTAAAGCAAATTTTATTATTGCATAGCCTGAATCGTTTGATCTAAAATTAATGGTCGAGATCGCCATTTACCACGTGAAACTGTAAAGAAGTTCATCTGCAGACAATTTGGATCCATTCAGAAGAGGGAAGACTAATAAAAGGCTTGCTTACCCTGCTGTTGTTTACTATTGAGTCACAATAACTCGTATTGTATTATTATTATGAGTAATTTAATTCCATTCGTGTTGTTCTGGTTGTGTAACATAGATTTCAATATGAATTTAGTTAAATTATAATTTTTACAAGCTTTGTCTTACGTGTTTGAATTAATGGTATAGACATGGATGTGTGGATCAGGATACAGTATCCAGACATGCAGTTGGTGTTTATTATATAGCTCAACTAAAATCAAACGATCCACATTTAAGTTCTAATTATTAAAATAATAAATCTGCTTTAAATTTAGATGTATAATTGGTTGCATCACAATAAATCTGCTTTAAATTTAGATGTATAGTTGGTTGTATCACGTATACTTGTTATTATGTAAAAGCATGATTTTCTTTATTTTTGTCAAAAATTTCATGTTCAGCTTAGAAGCTGATGAGCATTGTCGCCTGACTTGTAACTCGGATCTTTTTTATAAGAATTAAACAGAATTTGAAGATTAAAATGATATTAACCCAATAGACCTGATTTGAACCAACTAATTCTTGACTGGGTTGGATTGATTCCAATTTACACATGATAAAGGAAAGAAAAATACTTTTTTCGCGCTCATTATTAAAAAACCTCATGTTTTCAAAAGTGTACTTTGGAAGGTAAAAAATTGTTTGGAAGTATTCTTTTGAATGCCACGCAATTAATGATTTTCTTTTTTAGATGTGTACCTCTGAATTAATGTAGAGTGGAGAGAGGATATAAGAATCCGACCCAACAAAATTGAAAGCCTTCGATTGATTAAGGTAAAAAGTTGAACAAAATCTGAGGTCTTGCCAAAAAAAATGCAATTTCATACAAATAGATGCCAAATAAACGGAAAGTTACAGTAAAACAAAATTCATGCCGTATCTTAAACCCATGATCACATATTCACACAATAACAACTCCACGATTACATTAAAACTCCTAATTATTGTGCAAATAAATGCAAATGCAAATGCAGAAAAGAAAAGTAAAAATCCATATACATGATAGAAGCACATAAAGATGAACTACAAAAAACCAAACAATAGAAACTTGCCAAGGACACTTGTTAATGAATAACAAAATCAAATATCTCACAACATTCAAAAAGAAAACTTGACGAGCTTTATTTTTCTTGCAATATACTTTATTTCGAATCCTTAACAAGCGTCCTAAGGTTACTCATTAATAATTCCTGAAAACAAAACAAAGAAAAAAGGAAAAAGAACTGACATACAACACTTCTCTTGTAGTTGCCAGCATCTCTCAAAATTTTCAAGCCAATGGCCATCTGAGGAGGATTCATTTCCATTCTGAAAGTCCAGTCCTGAACATAAAAAAGAGATGTTTAATAAGATGTTGTTAGAATATAACATGATGGGTGGTAAAATACTGATGGAAGAAGCATACAAGCATGACGACTTAGAAAACCATCCCCGTTGGTGGTAAAAAGCATTGTCTTCCTTTCTTGTGCTGACTTCAAAAAGTCTTGCATTCTCTCCGGCCAGTCAGAATTTAATCTGCGGGCAAAATCTTCCACTTCCCTGCATCACAAAGTAACACAATTTTAGCATGCATCATCTTAGAAGCACTTAGTGTAACCAACCTGCAATGCAAACTTCTCTTTATATCAAAGAGAAGTCTTTTATTACCTAAACGAGCCGGTGAAAAACAACATGCAAGGTAAATAGATAATGCCATGAACATCGCCACTAGGGCTTTAGCTCAAGATTGCAGAAGTCATGTGTTCAACTTCTTGAAAACCAGAAGAAAAAAAATAAGATGAGGATAGAGTTTTCTCATTCTGGTGCCTTGTCCTTTGCATATGTTAAAGGCCCTATTTGGATAAACAACTTAGGTGCTTATGTAAAAGCTATCTCTATAACAAAAGATACAATAAACTCATTATTTTCATATAAGCTATAAGCTGTTTTCGGAAGCTATCCTGGAGAGCTTGAAAAGACTTTCTCAAACAGCCGTATGAGTGTTTCTTTTTTTTTTTTTTTTTTTTTTGTAGCTAAATTTATTAACAAAAAGAGGGAAAGCAACCGGGGGACATAAACCTAACTCACGAGTGGTTATGCCAAGAGATAAACTCAAATAAGTTAATCCAAATAGACATTTATTTCTTAAAAGACTTATTCAGCAATGCTGCAGACTAGGTAGGTAGAGGGAAAATAAGATTTTTTCTCTAATGGCGAAAAAGAATCTTGACCAGCGAATACAATTATGCTAAAGACGATAACCAGCTACGATAAAAATACAAAATAGATTAAAAAAAACAATACATTGTAAATCACTGAATCAGAAAACAGCCCCACCTGTCGATTTTTGCTTTTAATGCCGGATCAATCTCATCGTCTATATCACCATCATCAAACTCATCCATAGGACTATCTTCTGTATGGTGTAAATTTGAGGACTCACAGGGTCTATCAGCTTCTGGACTTTGGTGTCTAATGTTATGACCGTTTACCTCCTGCTACGAGAGGGAAAAAAGACTATACAATTAATATTTCAGTGATAGACCATAGACTATGTTCATTCATCATTGACATGGTGACCAATGATTTACAGAGTATAAATTAAACAACACAACAGAATATTTACTACAACCTTATCAAGTGGAACAGATGTTTCCAGCAAAGAAGAATTCTTTTGTTGGTCTTTTTTCCTTCGGTTCTTCTTTTTATTCTTGGAAGTTTTAATCTCCTTCGGATCTGTGACAAAATTCTTCACCTCCAGTTAGGAAGTCAAAAGGGAAGCTGGAGAAAAATGTGACCCTATAGCTTTCGAACAATTCTGACACCAAAAAATCTCAACATTTTCAAAATGCAATTAGTAATGCTATGAACATCGAAAAAATCATACCAAATTTCTTATCCCAAATGATGTGACCATAAAAAATCATATTTATAAATAATTAAGTGTAATTGAGTTTGTGAATAATTTTCTTTATTTACTTTTCTAATTTCTAATTATAATGATCTTAAAAACATTTATTTATTATAATAGCTCACAAATACATAACAATTTATTGATCTTAACATTCCGGTTTTGGCCCTAATAGAAACATGAAGTAAACAAAGATGAGAGCTGAAATGCTCAAAATACCTCCATCATTTCCATTGATAAAAGACAAAAGGTCATCAACTGAACGCTCATCTACATGCTCTTCTTCAACTTCAACATTCTGAAACATGAAAGGGATCAACTTCAAAACTTATCTATAATATAGAGCATGTAAAATGATGCAAGCTTACATGTGTTATCAATGGTTCAAGTGGTGCATCTATGAGTAGCAAAAGTATTGTAAAATGACAAACAATTACCTATCTTTGCTTATTTTAAATCACTGAGCTTGAAATTTTTAAGGGGCAATCAGGTCTTTTGATTTAGCTAGTTGCCGAAAAATATCAATTAGATCAGAAAATCTTATCTCATTTTGTCTAATATAATGCATAGAGGCTGCAAAGTTGACCGTTTCAGCTCCATGAACTTGCCATGGAGAGAGCTTTGGGCTGTCCTTTTTTAGATGTTATTGTCCAGATGATTTGTCCAACTCAATTTCACAATAAAAATCTCCACGAGTATTTGTATCTCAGTTCCAGATATAAAAGCTCAGGCCCTCATATCTCAGTTTCCAACAGAGTATGTCCTACATAAACATTGTCAAGCCATTGTTGTGTTGGTTCAACACGGTGACACCATGTCATCTGCCATAAAACTATGGAGGTTGATGCCATACACCATTGACAACACTGATCTTCAAAATTCTCATTGACAATAATTGAAACAGAAATACTACCTCCATCCCTATATATAAAGACCCCCTTGACTAAATCGGTATTAAGAAAGTTGATTATAGCATTAAATTTGTTGGTAATATGAATTATTTTTGTTAGAAAATCAAGGAAAAACAGATTTGATTCTCTTTTATTTTATATTATTTTGTTTATTTTTATTTTATGATTCTGTTATTATTACTTTCTTTTCCGATATAAACAACATAAGATTGTAGTTATAAGATATGAAAGTATTTTGTCTTTTACTTTATTGATGGTATCTAGAGCTTTTGGTTAGGGTTATGTAAAGCTTTCCGCAGTCTAGTGGGGTTCAGGGCTCCAAACATAAAGGGGATTTAATTTTAATACGACCCGTTTTTATGTCTACCTAATGGCACACAATACTCCATGGAAGGCGGTCGTTATGGCCTATGGGTAGTGATGGCGGCAGCGGCGGCGATGGTTTTGGCGAAAAACCAGTAGTCAACAATGTCGGCAGTGTTGGTTCAGACAGTGGCGACCTTGGTGGTGGTGGCCCAAACAATGGCGGCCCAGGCAGTGGCGGCTGGAATGGTTTCTCAAACAATGGTTTTTCCAATCTTTTTGGCCATAAGGGAACTTCTAATGCCCTAAAGGTTGAGTCTCAATCCTTCTTGCTCAATAGTTCACAGAGGTAATTTTTCAAATACTGCTCTACTCAGTGTCAATCCTAGTCACTTGGATTATCAATTTTAGTGCTACTGATCACATGACTGGAGAGTCAAGTCTGTTTTCTTCTTATAGTCCTTGTGCAGGTAACCACAAAATTAAAATTGCAGATGACTCTCTTTCAGCCATTGCAGGGAAAAATTATGTTATTCTATCGCCTATGTTATCCTTAAAAAATGTCTTACATGTTCTTAATTTATCATGTAATTGGTTATCCATTACTAAATTAACAAATGATATAACTTGTCAAGCTTACTTCTTTCATTCTCATTGCACTTCTAAGGATTTGAACACGAGAAAAATGATTGGCAACGCTAAGGAAAGCAGAGGACTATCATAACAATTGACTCGACTTCAAAGACCAACCTCAAATAAGTACCTGTTTTGAATCTACTTTTGTTTCTTCTAATATTATGTTATGGCATTTACGGTTATGACATCCTAGTATTCCGTATTTGAAACATTTGTTTCAAGAATTATTTTCTAAAAAGGATTCATCTTTATTTCATTGTGAAATTTGCGAATTTACTAAACATCACCGTTATTCTTTTTCTACACAACCATATAAACAATCAAAACTATTTGCAGGTATTCACTATGATGTTTGAGGTCTTAATAGAATAAACACTTTTTCTAATAACAAAATTACTGACAACTTTTATCGATGATCATACAAGAATTTGTAGGATTTATTTATTGAAAGAAAAATCAAAAGTTAGACAGGTTGTGAAAAATTTCTTGAAAATGGTGCAAACTCAATACCTAACAAATATTCAAGTCTTTAGATGTGACAATAGTAAAGAATATTTTAATAAGCTTTTATCAGATTTTGCTTTTTTAAAAATGTAGTTGTACCTCAAAGTTCTAGTGTTAATACACCTCAACAAAATAGAATTGCAAAGCGAAAAAATAAACATCTTCTTGAGATTGCTAGAGCTTTACTCTTTGCAAATAAGGTTCCAAAATATTTGTGGTGTGAAGATATTTTAACTACATCATATTTAATTAATCGTATGTCATTTAAAGTTTTAGATTTTCAAACCCTTCCTGATATTTTTTCGAAACTGTTTTCGTGTCTCTGCTGACTTGCCACTAAAAGTTTTTGGTTGCACTGCTTTTGTTCATGAAAATAAACAACTTGACAAACTTGAGCCATGAGCAATAAAATGTGTTTTTACTAACTACTCTCCAACTTAGAAGGGGTTTTAAGTGTTTTGAACCAAAATCAAAAAGAAATTTTGTAACCATGGATGTTAAATTTGTTGAAAATCAACCATTTTTTTACTGTTATCCATCTTCAGGGGGGGAAATTTTAAGGAAGATTCATCTTTTGTTTTTGAAAACATCATTACTTTAGGTGATATAGTGTTGTCACAAAATTCTAAGACTTATATTGATGCACCCACAGAAAAAGCTCAAGAATTCATATTGGAACTCAATCCACTTATGAATGGGGTTTCTGATAGATTCGAAGATGACAATTTCAAATAAAAATCACAATGAACAAATTATTGATCTCAATAATAATGAAGGACCACCTGAAATGCCACAACATAATGACTCAGATAAAAAGATACAAAACAGGTTTACTACCATTCACCCTTATTTGGAAGGGAAATGTCTTTGAAAGAAGAAACCATAAACAAAGAAATGAAGGGCCCATTCTCCGACCTTTCCAAGATTCTGAACCAATAGATAATTCACCACATCATCTTGACACAGGTAAGTCTTCTTTTGTTCTTAAGAGTTTTTTAAGTATCTTAATATAGACTTTCCTATTGTAATTAGCCTGTTTGATCATGCACTAACATCATTTTTCTAATTATGTGTCATACTCAAAATTGTCTTCTTCATTTGCTTCGTTTACCTCTCAATTGTCTGCCAGAGAAATTCCAAAAAATGTAAAAGAGCCTCTAAAAATTCAAAAATGGAAGGAAACTGTTCTTGAGAAGAATCAAACTTCGAGAGTCATGACTTTACCTATAGGAATATTGTTGGTTGTAAATGGCTATTTACTGTGAAATATAATTCCAATAACCCAGTTGAAAGATACACGTCACACTTGGTTGTTAAAGGGTTACTCAAACATATGAAATTGATTACTCAGATACTTTTGCTCCTGTTGCCAAATTAAACACTATTAGAGTTGTCTTGTCCTTGACGGTAAATTTAGATTGGCATTTTAACCAACTTGATGTAAAAAACACTTTTCTGAATGATGATTTGGAGGAGGAAGTATACATGGATAGTCCTCCTAGCTTTGAAGACAAGTTTGGTTCAAATGTGTGCAAACTACAAAAATTCTTTTATGGTCTCAAGCAATCTCCAAGTGCTTGGTTTGAAAAATTCACTCGGTCAATTAAAAGGAGACAATCAGACCATACTCTATTCATCAAAGTTCTTTAATGTTGGTAAGATTGCAATTCTAATTGTATATATAGATGATATTATTCTCACAAGAGATGACATTGTTGAGATGGAAAGATTGAAGAAAATTTTGGCAAAAGAATTAAAATCAAAGATTTAGGTGCACTTGAATATTTTCTTGGTATAGAAGTTGCTCACTCAAAGAAGGGAATTGCTTCTCAAAGAAAATACATCCTAGATCTTTTGGAGGAAACTGAGATGAGTGGGTGTAGACCAGCAGATACTCCTATGAAATTAAATGTTAAACTTTGGGAGAAAGGCAGTGTTCCTGTTGATATCAGAAGATACCAAAGGTTGGTTGGCAAACTTATTTATCTAGCCCACACTAGACATGACATCGGTTTATCTGTGAGTTTTGTAAGCCAATTCATGCACTCTCTCTATGAAGAACATTTGGAGGCCGTTTATCGGATTTTAAGGTACTTGAAATCCAATCCTAGAAAGGGTTTGTACTTCAAGAAAACCAATGACATAGAAACCTCTTTATTTACAGTTGTTGATTGAGCAAGATCAGTTACTGATAGAAAATCCACTACTAGATATTGTGCCTATATTTGGGAAAATTTGGTCACTTGGAAAAGTAAGAAACAAGGTGTTGTTGCTCGAAGTAGTGCAAAAGTCGAATTCATAGCAATGGCTCAAGGAATCTGTGAACTTTTGTGGATTCGTAAACCTTTGGAAGAACTGAAAATGAAAGTTGACTTATCCTTAAAATTGCTCTGTGATAGCAAAACAACAATACGTATAGCTCACAACTCTGTGCAACATGATACAACCAAACACATATGAGATTGACTGCCATTTCATAAAAGAAAAAATTAATGTTGGAATTATATGCCTGCTATTTGTGATTTCTAATTACGAAACTGTTGATATCTTGACCAAAAGTTTGGCAAGATCCAATTTTGAGCAACTTATAGCCAAGTTGGGTATGAGATATATCTATGCACCAACTTGGGTGTTGAAGAATCAAAGGAAATCAGATTTGATTCTCTTTTACTTTATATTTTTTTGTTTATTTTTCTTTTATGATCTATCATTTTTACTTTTGTAATTTCTTTTCCTATATAAACAACTTAGGATTGTAGTAACAAGATATGAAAATATTTTGCCTTTTACTTTCTTCCGTTTTACTAACTTAACCTTGAAGAGAGAGAGTTATTTATGTTTTATTGTAGTATTTATTACGGATTAAAAAAAAGATATAACATAATTAGGGGTATGTTAGGAAAGAAATAATTAATGTAGTAGAAAAATTGAAAGCAATCTTATCAAAAGGGACAGAAAAATCTCAAATGAGTCTTATATTTAAGGACGGAGGTAGTATATATTTAAGTAATGAGGATTATATTTGACAGAACAATATATATAAAATGAGCTGAAAAAAATCCAGTAGCACCTTTATCCTTTCACGTTCTTTAAGTTCTTTCCTCTTCTTGGCATACAAGCGGTTCAAAAGCCTGATCCTTGGATCGTCAGTTATGTTTCGCAAGGGCTCCAATTTCTCTTCCTGGAACATAAGAATGTGTAAGAAACGAAAATTGAAAATCCAAGAAAACATAATCGGCATACAGAGTTCTCACAAGCACCAGACACCTCTGTAAGATCATCAGGCAAATGAAATATGTCACGTATCTCCTCCGGTGATTTTCCTTCAATTATTCGAGCTAGTGCACGACTAGTAAGATCAACCAATGGCTTTAACTGAAGGCTGTCTGCAGCAGACGTCAACTCACAGAGCTTCCCTGTGTCTATCCTAACAAATTTCTCATCATAAGACTTCCGTTCCTGTATAAACAAATAATCACCAAGTCAAATAATATGTGAAATATTCATTGTTCAGACTTGGTTCGTCTTGATTACATCAAGAAAATTAAATGAAGGTAACCACTATCCTTAATTCGTGTGTAGTCAGTTACTTTTGCTTATAAATGACTCCGGAGGGAGTAATCCACAAGATAAGGGCTTTGACGAAGACGAACCTTGTTTGAGCGGCCTGGTACTTGATGAAATCGACAATAATCAAGAATTAAGCTCAACATTGCAGGGCTGACTTGTTGAGGAAGACATATTGCACAATTCTTGGAAGATCCCGTTCCTTTTTGTATTATTTCTTGACATATAAATGGGCAAAACATCGCAATCTCTTGTTCCACTTGTTGGATTGAATCACCGGATGTTTGAAGCCACACATAAGGCTTCATCATCTAAAAATACAAACAAATACCAATGCAGCGTCAATTTCATTGCCCAAAAATAACCAAAGCAAGGTATTCAGTGATACGTAAGTTTAAAAGATTAAAAATTAACACTAAAGATTCCTCCCTACAATCACCGTCCTTAAATAGATTAAGGTGAAAACTAGACCAGAGTCATTTCAGCACTAAATCAATTCCTTTAAAACAAAACACAGCAATAATCTTTATTCACATAGTAATAGTAATATCTTATAGACACAAGTTTCAAATGTCAACAACAAACACGTAAGACATAGAATACAAACTTATTTATCCACAGTTTCAAAGTCTATGTGATTTTTGAAAGGGGGATTGGAACTCAATTTTGTAGGAGAAAAAAAATGACACTGAACCTTTAAACATGCACAAATGCATTCTGATTCATGGCAAAACGAAACTATTGAAATTATTGTATATATAGAGTAAATCCAATTATGTATCAAATATTACTGGAAACGAATCATATGAAATGGAATAAATTGTTTTTAGTTAATAAGTTATCATACCTCAGGTTTAATAATTGCCATGTCAGTTTCTGACATCTGAGAACAATTTGACTAGCGAAATATGCAGATATCAGAAGTTTCTTTATAAGACAACTTGGTTCAAAATCTAAACTTCCAGACAACCACTTATAATGTCCACCCGTCAAAGGACTTCTGCGATCAGGATTATGTTACTCAAGCAACATTAATCAAATACACAATGTCCCTGAGAGAATTCAGTGTCACATAAAACTGTCATAATATATCATACAGCAAGTTAAATATGTATGAACTTGCCATATATAAGAATGAAGAATTATTTGGTACCTGGCTAAGAAGTCAATAAGCACAATGAATGCAATAGAGAAATGAAGAGCATGCTAATATATACTGCTGCTCTTAAATTATGGCCATAACAAAGTGGTACAATAATGCAACATGCCAACACTGCATAATTATTCCTAAGCAAATCCTACATTTTTGTTTGATAGACATTGGGATTTGGGACAGAACTGTCGTCATGTTTCCTCCACAATTCTAAGTTTTCCACCATACACTGGCATATTATATCAGTTGGCTTCTTTCTTTGTGTGTTTTGTTATATGATGGCAAAAAATTGATTTAAAATAGTTTGAATGTGTGAAACTGATTTTGGTTAAAACATAAAAATGAGTTGATTATAAAATGAATTATGTTTAGATATATTCATGTAAAAGTGAGATGAACAATAAATTTCAAGCTATAAATCACGATTGGAGAAGAATCACAACTTCAAATCCATCTGCAAAAGCAATTCGACTTGAGAAAAGAACACTCAAGCATGTCAAAATTAATTTTGTACTTCTACAATCACTTTTGCCTCTCACAAAAGTGAAACCAAACGTGCACTAAAAATGGTATAGCTTCTTACTCCCTCCGGAATGAAATATAAGCAAAAAATAGTAGTTGAAAAGTTGATCTATCTGGTTAAAAATTAAGAGCAAATACATCAACTTTTCAGCTACCCTTTTTGCTTCTATTTTATTCCAAGAGTAGTATCTCTCTTACATTTACCTAAATTATTTATTTACAATTTAATAAATCATACCAAGCATATAGCCACATACAATTGCTAAACCTATAAATTAATATTGCTCTAATTTGAGGTGAAGAATCTCCCATAACGCTACTTGCTACCATAATACTGGTAATAACAGCCATATCTTTTTATCAAAATAATTCTGAAAAACCAACCAAATATTAAATCAAAAACTGTATATATCTATCTTCAATTCTTCATAATCAGAACTTTGACTCTTTGAACAGCATTAACTAACATACTAGCAACTAGCACGGTTCAATGCAGCATCTAAAATAAGGTTTTCAATTTTTTCAGAAAAAACCCCTATCAAAATTGTTAAATTAAATTCCTATTACTTGCTTTAATAATTAAGCAAATACATCATATTAACAATACAAAACTTATTTTCCCCAGTCAATAATCTTACTTCACTTCTACTCATAAGTATCAAATTACATTTATTTAAAATCATCCCAAAAACAAAAAGTTAACCATCAAAATATACAAATCAACCTGTATTTTAATCACAATCCCAAAATCAAATTAAAAAATAAAAATAAAACATTACTAAACTAAAAATCAAGTCTTTAAATCATTCTATTAAAATCAGAAAATAAACATTTCAAATCAGATATTTTTTTCTTTTAAGTGAATAATAATAATAATTAAACTGTATGATTTCTTAGCCTCGTAAATATCACACAGATTACCATCTAGCTAAACAAAACAAAATACAGAAAATTTAAAAAGAGGGGAAAAAAACAGGAAACAAAAAAAAAAAACTACAATTCTTCAACACGAACATAGGTAAATTAAATTAAAGAGAGAGAGAGAGAGAGAGTGAGTAACTAAACATAACATAAGAAATGAAGAATTAAAATCAAATGCAAGAATAAATCGGAGTGTGTTGATGTACACGTGTACCTTGAAGTGAAGAGAAATGGATTTGCAGAGTGAGAAAACTGAGGAGAGAGAAAATGAGAGTTGGCAATTTTTTGTGACTGAAGGAAAAAAAAATATCATTGTATTGGTTTGGATTGTATAGCTGCAATCATTTTCAATGACAACAATTGTGAAGGGGGTGATGAAATGAGGTGCGTTAAACGACGCCGTATAGAATGAACCCAATTAGGTTGTTTGGTTAGGCCCGAAAGATTGGGTAAGCCTTTGGGTTGAGGTGGGCTATTGTCTGAAATTAACAACGGGAAGGTATAAATAATTTGAACATGAACAGACATAATTTCAAGGGTGGTACTTTTCACATTGCTCTCGCATATAAAAAATCTTAGAATAAATCATTAATTTGGTTTTTAAATTATTACTCTATTTTCAATTTTGTCTCTGAATTATAAAAATATAATAAATAATTTTTAATCAATCAATGTAGCTCTTTGCTTTAACGATAAGAAAATAAAAGTTCGTAGATTAATTTAATGGATTTAAAAATGATTTAATATATTTTTATATCTATAAAGGAATTAAATTGATTAAAGAATGATTATTTATAGACTAAATTGATAGTTTATATAAAAAAAATAAAAATAAAAAAATAAAAAAGAATTGTCCATGTTAGTTGAAGATCATTTTGAATTGTACAAACAATTTTGTTGCTCGCATCTCCTGTCTTGCTACTCACACCTCATAATTTTTTTTTATAAATTTGAAATATCTAAAATACCTCTTTACTATTTGCCTCATTTTATTTTTATTTTTTTTTAATCTTTCTCTCTTCATCACTATCAATCACCTCATAATATATCACACTCATATGACATACTCATAACTCACATATCATAATCTGTATTCATTCATAATTTATAATCTATATTGTGATCAAAGTCGCGAACTACGTATGTTTACTTATCTACGTTTGAGTTCGTATTCTCTGTTTTTAAAATCTTATAATTTTACGTGATCTTACATTGTAAATAATGTATTGTGCGTAATATTAAACCATGTATCCTTATGTGATTTGTGTTCACGTACGTAATACAATTTAAGAAATTACAAGTGGTACGCAAATACAGTTCATGTAAACTTAGTCCACATACATAGAAAATTTAAGGATTCATTGGCTCTATGTGAATACATTTCACATAAATGTATGTAAGCTTAGTTCACATACATGAAATTTTTTATAGTGATTAGAGGCAATACATGCACATAAGGGGTCTGAGTTCATGTAGTTTGCATAAATTCAGTTCACATAAGGTACATTAACTCAGATCACATAAACAATATTTTTTGAAGTTTTGACATGTTCTTATTGGATGCAGATAAATGGATCAATGGGAAGATAATAGTGATGAAATGTATGATGGTTTGGAACTTGATTTTGACGCAGTGAATGATGGTGTTGAATTCAAAACTGATGATGCAATGAATGATGGTGTTGAACCTCGTATGGCAGATTTGACTAATGTGTTTACCATTAGCATGATGTTTGATACACGATATTATTTATTGAAATGAGTTAGAAATGTTAGAAGGGAAAATGCAATTTTTGTTGTCATCTTTACATGGCAAAAGTGCACTTAAGAGTAAATTGTGTGAGATCAATTATTCATCCATAGTGTCAATGTGTCCACCTGTTGATAAGGTTAAAACAAAAGATATATGTTGCAATTATGGATAATTGGTGACACTTCAAAAAATGAGACATGTGATTGCTTTGAAGTTTAACTTAATTTTAATCTCATTGTCACTTAACCAATTGCAAATATTTTTTCCACTTAAAAATCCACCGCCAATATCTATATCAGATCATCTTATGATTGTTATCGCATTTGTAAATAATTGTCACTTTGTGCAAGTATTAATTGTGTAATTTAATTTGATTTTATCAACATCTTTTTACTATTTAATAATTTATAAAAGGTTTACTTTAGGCCAGATTCCCATTTACAACTTGCAACTAATTTGTCAAAAAAAGTATTGCAGTGATAAAGCACGATAATAAGAGATTAATACAATTGTCGCATGCAAGATTGATTGTAAATATTTCCACGCACTAGAAGTGTGCCTATTGTAAACTAAATGATTGATATTTCTTAATTATTGACATTTAATACTATACAATCAGTAGTATTCAAACAGTAACATTCAATATTGCTTAAACACATCCAAAATATTTTACTAACACATCTTTAATAATTAATGCTTAAGTTCATCTATGGTTTATCCAATCTCTACTATCACCCTTCTAAGTACGCAACATCATAATTAATTCATTTACGAGTTCGATACCTTATATCATTCCAATTGACAAGCAATAAGTTCAACATTGCATAAAAAAATATAATAATTAATATAGATAAGACAATAGATGACTAGTTAAATATGTCATAAATTTTAATGTATTTAACATGATATCAATAATATATGGACCAACGTTAGAAGGTTCTGCAGCTGAAGGACCGACATGAAATGGTTCTCGTCAAATGATACAAGGAAGAGAAATCTTGTGAAACCAATCCATGTAATTGTACACGCAGTCTATAGTAACTAGCATGTGCGTTGAGAATCATATTTTTATACTACATAGATAGTTTTAAAAATTATATTTTTACACTACATAGATGATTTATATTTGAAAAATTAAAGGAGTAAAAAAGATTGTCAATAAAAAAATTATTAAAATTGAAACATAAAATATCTAAATGTTAAAATATTTGTATACATTCAAAATGTAAATTAATTGATAATGATTTTTAATAAAATATCTAAAGTATAATATTACGTAATATGAATATATATATATATATATATATATATTAAATAATCTAATTATTTAAAATATTGTAAAAAAAAAATAGGTTAAATTATACTTTTTTATCTCTTAAATAATTTTTAGGTTTCATTTTGATTTCTTAAGTTATGTTCGTTTTATTTTGATTCTTTAAGTTACAAAAGTTATATATTTTGGTCCCTTTAAGTTATAATATCAAACATTATTAGAAATGAACAAAACTGTAACGTCCCAGATTTTTTATTCAAAGCATTACTTAAAAATATTTATTTGTTTTAGAAACAACTATAATTTTTTTTTATGAGTATTTCATCATGTAATAAATTGAACATGCGTCACAAAATGACTTATATATATATATATTTGTAACATAACGTAATCAATTTACTAAAATATTATTTATTTATTTGCAAAGTTAATTTTCTAGTTGTTAGATTGATATTCATTTACGTTCTAAAATAAAATAAATTGTATTTAGGTGAAATTCAAAAGAAACAAGGTTGAATAAAATTAATGATGATTAAATTATTTACTAGCGAATGAAAACTTACTTTTGCATTTCTATTTAAAGTTATGATGAACAATATTTAAACATAAATCACGAGTGACTTAGACAACTACAAAGATAACAATATTAAAAACGTAAATCACCAGTCACTTAGACAACCATAAATATAACAATATTTAAAACAAAAATCATCAGTCGATTAGACAACCACAAAGATAACAATATTCAAAATACAAAGCACTAACTACAAAGATAATAATATTCAAAATACAAATCATCAACCACTTAGGCAACCACAAAGATAAAATATTCAAGAGTAAATTTTCATCATATATGACGTCAAAGTTTTATTCTCATGGATGCTTAAAATCAAGAATCAGTAATTCTGATATCCTAAATATATGACACAAACGCGTGAATGAATGTCTTAGAGTCACAATTTTCCTTTTATAAACTATAAAATTTAGATTTAGCGATGTGTTATTGATATACATCAAACTCAACTAACAAATAACACATACAAATGTAAACTTTATTTCTTCTAATATAAAAATGTCTCCCATTATTATTCATTTAGACATACAAATCGATGTTTATCACTAAACACATCACAAACATCAACTTAATAATATTATCACAATTAAAAATTATAATTTTTCATCAATTCACCCAAGACTTATATAGATTTCATAAAAATCAAAACTTTGAAATGAAATAGCACAAAAATTTAAACTTTAAATTAAAACATCATAACAAATATATTACTCATGAGATCATAATAAAAATCATAACTTTATAATTAAGTACACTCAGACAACACAAAAATAACAATTTTATATCAAATACATGACATCAAGCATATTACTCATGTTATAATAATAAAAATAAAAAATTTACAATTAAGTTTATCAAAGCAAACATATTACTCATAAAAATAAAACATTATAGTTAAATTCTTTAAGGCAAACAAAAAATAACCTTTTTATTTTAAGACATCAAGACATATATCAATATCTTACAAACTATTAATTTAATATATAGCTTAACATTGCACGGGAGAATACCCCTTACCTTGTCTAAAATTGAAGTGGACTTAATTTCAAAATTATGCTACTAATAGTTACTATTTCTTTAATTTTATTAAGGTGCTACAAAGCCAATTGAAATCATGTGTATGACTTAATTAGGATTAAGTAGTAAAGTTCACAATATATTGCCCGGTATCACACTATGTCTTTTAATTAAATAAATTAGAGGGCGTCACAGCACCCTTTTAATTTTTTAACTAATAGTTACGAAACAAAAAATGGCACAAAATTATTTTTGTAGAGAATTAAAATAAAATCATAATTTTAGTTTAAGAAATATGAATTCATGAGATATAAAAAAATGAGAATAGTCTTTTTACTATCCTCTCTCTTAATTTCACAAAAAAAAAAATATAATTAAATTTATAATCTTCATTCAAAAATAAATGAAAGGTGTTAAGGAGGAGAGAGAAGTGGGTGCATGGTGTCAAGAATGAGGGAATGTACGTTATATCATCTCTTAATTGATTGAGACAAGGACATAAAATTATATTATGTCAAGACAACACGTAAATTATCATAAAATCTTGTCATGAAGAAAAGTCAAAGCATGAATCAAGTCTCTATTTTTTTTATATTAGTGATGGATGAACCAAAAATATTTTCAAAACACTTATACATGATAGTTGAGTTTCACTAAATCTACTATCTCCTAAAATAAATACTTATTTTGTCAAAAATAAACCTAACAAACAATATAACTTCTATAAATTCTAATTTAATTAAATAATTCAACTAATATTTTATCAACTAAAATAAATCAAGCAAGACAAGAATATCACTGCAGGTCACACATAACAAAATAAAACAAATATACCTAACACATCAATTTCATGATTATTGAAACTAATCCAATAAACAAAAGACACAATAGTCCAGTTAGGAAATAATCACGTCATAAATCGTTCTCATGTAATTGTCACGCTAAAATAATTAAATTAAAATAAATATTATAATTATTCAAATAAAATTGAGTGTAATAAAATTTAATTTAATTTATTTATACATAAAATAATTATTAATTAAATAATAAATCGTGACAATTACTAAAAAAATACACACGCAAAATGGAATGAAAACATCTTGAGGGACCATAGTATTTAACCTTTGTAAACTAAGGGACTAAAATGAGATAAACAAAACTTAAAAGGTCAAAATAAAATCTAAAAATAATTTAAGAGACCAAAAATATAATTTAATAAAAAAATATTATAAAAAATTTGGCCGTCCTCTTCCAAGGTACCGTTTTGGCCTGTTTTTTTCTCTTTTTATATTTGCCATAATTTCCTTTAATTTTCTTATTGTGTTGATGAAATAATTTTTCCTTTAATTTTCTTATTGTGTTGATGAAATAATTTTTTGATTATTTTTTGTTGTTGATATTTGATTGATTTTATGATGGTTGACGTTGGGTTGATTTCCTCTTTTCATATTTGCCATGATATTTTATTTAATTATTTATTTTATTTTACAACAGGATAAAAGTTATGATTGTTTTTTGATTGTGTTCATAATAAAAGTTTGAAAAAATAAAGTTTAATTTAGAGGATTTCCAATTGTTTTTTTTATTCATATTTGTCTTTTTTTCTATCATCTTTTATGTTTGAGTTTTATAAAAGAAAATATATGAATGTTATTTTGAAAGAAAATAAATTAAATAGATTATAAGGACAAATTTATCATTTTATCATAATATAAATCACATTAATTAGTTATCTGTTGAATATCAAATATTGAATATGATAAACTAATCTTATCAAATTTGTTATCATGTACACATCAAACATATGACACGATAACTCCTAATCATGTTTATATATTTTCTTGTTTTTATTCTATCTCTTATTTTATCATGTATCTATCATATCTTATATATCAAACAAACTCTAATTAATTTGGTCTCTCCATCATCTTATATGAGTTAACAGAATGTATTGCGAATATGTGTCATATTAATTATGATGATGTTAAACACATCATTGTCTATGTAGGCTCCACATCACATATGTTTCATAAAATACAAAATTTAGAGATTGAATTGAAAATATGAGTGATTAAATTGAAACACATTTTTGTTGTTGTATTCCTCTTTCCATTTTTTTTTTAAATATAGATATTGTAGCATGTAATATATTAAAGAGTAAAGGTCCACCTTTGAATATTTTTTGAGAAGTCTATATTATACATATCTTAATCACTTGTGTTTGTTTCCGGATATAGAAATAAACTTGACTAAGGACTGTTAAGTTAAGAATAATGTTAATAACACATATTTTTTAACACTTTTTTTTTATTAATTAAAATTTATATAGATTTTAATAAATTTAAATGGGACACACATTTAAATGAGATTGTGTAAATTTCAACTATTAAAAAAATATATTAAAATATGTGAATTAAAAAGTGTGTTGCGAATATTTCTTGTGAAATTAATTAAGACCACAAACACATTAGCCTTAGAATGAAATTTGCAATGAAGACTTATAATTAGGACCTAGGTAGTATTTTTTTTTTTTTAATATGTACTAGTACACTCAAAGAACTAAGGTAGTATTATTTTTTTTAATATGTATTAGTACATTCAAAGAACTAAGTGAGTAAAATAAAATACAAAGTAGCTAGTGTCGCTGGCAGTAAAACTAATGACTAATGTGTAATGACCTTGATGAGTTCTTGGAGGCTTAACTACTCCAACCAACTATTTTCAATTACATGTACTCTTCACGACACTAGGGCTTGATATAGCAGCATTAGACCTTTTAATTTGTAGAATTTTTTAATAATTCATCTGAGGAGTGTTCTAACTTGTAAAAGTATATGGAATGGTGCAACCACTATAACTAAACTCCACCATACCATATTATTTTAATTAATTGATGGGTTGTTGACGAAAAAAAAAGATTGTGACGGGTCTCACAATTTACCTCATATGACATCATTTTATTTACGTTTTATTTCATTTTAACAAGAAAAAATAAATAAAAAGAAGACTTTGAAGGATCGTTGTTTAGGTAGTATAAGAGATAAATTTTTCCAAAAAAACGAAATTATAAAAACTATTAATATAACAGAATGATGAAGCTAATTATAGTTTAACAGCCCTCCATAAACATGAATTGATGTTTGATATTCCTGGTTTGGCCTCGATGCTGTAAAGAGACCAAGGTGTAAAGGCTTGGCAAAAATATATGCTTATTGATCCTTTGTATGATCAGGCTGCAACATGACCATCCATGTCAATGTGTTTTGCACGTTTGTAAAAAAAACTAAATTTGTGACAACGTGTATGGACGAGTCAAATCAGGACATGTTTATTGGGTTGGATGTGAGAATGTAATTTTGTTAAGATAATTCAAACTCTTTAATATAAATTAATTTGTTTTGATAATAAATTTGGACAAATTTTAAAATAAAAAGAATTTGTATGATATTTTGTTAAAATAAAATTGAAAGAATTTTAAATACTAACTAAAATCTAGAAATTTAAAATTCTCTTTTCGCATTATAAAACATGAATCTTAAAATTATCCTTGTACATTTCTTTTTAAATTTAGATATTGGATTCATAAGTTTCCAAATTTGTACTTTAATCTCTATAACTTTTCAAATTGGTTTCCATAAGTTTTAAAATTTTGCATATTCATCTCTATAATTTCTTAGACCTTGCAAATCCATCTCTAAAATTTTGCATATTCATCTCTATAATTGATTGTTGATAAATTATAGCTGATAAATGTTAAGCTATTTGAAGTGTTTGGTAAAAATTAATGATTTAATTAGTTTAAAAATATAAAATAAAATGATATTTTTATTTAAAAATAAATATTATCAATTAATACTTAAAATATATTAAAAGTGGTAATTTATAATTCATCAATAAAATATATTATTTATTTATTTATCTATTTTATTTCTTTTAAATTATAATAAATAAACTTTATTTTAAATTATTTAGTTTAAAT
>JBBPBS010001102.1:7787244-7811644 GCA_037974835.1 Cicer judaicum | reverse complement strand
AAAACTTATTTAATTTTATAAAAAAAATATCTAAATTAATTAAATGATATTATAAAAATAATAACATTAAATATAATAGAATCAATTGACTTTTGATTATATTTAAAATCACAAAAATAAATATATATTTTTTTCTAACCTTTGAGACCAGATTATAGTAAAGAGTTTATTTCATTATTTTCATCTAAACTTTATTTCAAATTATTAAATACTCTTTATTATTTTCAGATATATCCTTTATTGATGATCCATCTCATTAGATACATACAAAGAAAAAAGAAAAATATTAAGACTAAGAAGACTTATATTTAATATTGGCATATGAAGGGTGCAAATCAAAATCTATATAGTTGAGCTATTGAGTTAAAGGTTTGATCACGTATGTTTCTGGCTAATTAATCAAATTAAGAAAGCATTTATCAAACCATAAATTTAGCTAACTCTTGGTCATAAATCTAATACAAAGGTGTCTCTTTCTAGAAATGAATTGATCAACAATAAGTTTGAATGTTAAAATGTGTTTATAGTTAAAAATACAAATTAAACTTTAAGTTATATATGATCATTTCGAAAGGTAAAATTAATTATAGTTTTTTATAAAGGAAAATCAATTGTATACAATACAATTAAACATGTAAAAACTAATTTTATTCATAGAATCAATTTTGATTCCTCCAATAGTAAAATCAAATATTCACTAAGCCTTTATCATATTCCTATTATATTACTGTATCTTTATTGAGTTCTATATATTTTATCTCACATCTATTATATCTTAACCACTAAACCAACTTATATCAAAACATATAGGAAAAAACTAACCACATCTATATATATATATAATGTTAAGAATATTAAAAAGCATACAAGTCTAGCATATAGTATACAATTTAAAGCATAGTGCATGGCATGCAAGTAAAGCATATATGCTAGTTAAGGATAGTAAAAACTACAAGTGAAACATAACACACAAACATATATATAGAAGTTAAGGATTGTAAAAAGCTTACTAGTACAAGTTAAGCATAATACACAAACGTATAACATGCTAATTTATATTGTAAAAATCAATATGCATCTAACCCAATTGATTCAAATTTATATTGACTTTTATTTATATTTGTGGTTAGTAGGAGTACAAATTTGGCTTCTACTTCTGAAAAAATAGAGAGAACAATATAAACTCCAACAATATAGAAAACTATTCAATATTTTCTTTATATAACTACTCATTACATGATATAAAACAGGTAAAATAATGTTATAACTATTTTCACTTTCCATTATTTCATGTAAGTATTATGGATTAATTACTCATAATAATAGTTCAAAAGCCACGATTTAAGATTCATAGTAGCAAAAAGATAATCATGTATCACTAAATATATTGTTTGTTGGCCAAACTCAATCCATATACACTAAAGTTTTTAAGAGAGACTTATATTGTAATATGTACATACATATAAAAATTGAAATGTTTATTTATTTAAAATATATAAACGAGATATCTCTTGTGTGTAATTGGGAAACTTAATCTCTCAAATCAAAGATCTCATAGGTGATAAAAATCTCACTTAAAAGTCCTAACACTTTGCTGAAAAACTACACGCGTGATATATTTCTTTTCATTAATTTATTTTCAAAATTATTATTTTATCACTTGGAAAAATCACAATGTTAACGTTTCTAGTATTAGAAACTATAAAATGGTAAAGTAGAATACATTGTAATCCTTAAATGCATCATCAAAACTTAGTTGCCACTCTTTGTCCTCTGTCGTCTTTTGACTCAATCTCCTCTCTAAAATGAATTGTTTTTTTTTTTATAATTAATTCAAATAAGTGATATTTAGTTTTTTTTTTTTTTATATATTTTTTTATTTCATTGTTTGAGCACGTTTTATTTTTCGTTTTAGTGCATTGTTTGTAATGGTTTTAGATTGATAATTTAAGCTACTGTCCAATGCTAATGCATACTCATCAATAATTTTAACTTATTCAATGTTACAACTCCAAAGCATTGATATTCTAAACACTTTAACATTTTTATTGTGTATGTTTTCTGTAATATTTGTAGATATTTTGCCATTTTATACAATTAATCTAGGTGTTGTGATTTTATTCAGATTTGTTCTTTTTAGTTTTATTGACTTTAATTATATTATTTTCAGTCAATTAAATTTCTATCAATTTGAATAAATAATTATCGGTTTTTAATCAAACAAAATTAATCAATTACTATTATAATCCTATTATGTCTTCAAGGTTCTTTAACGCTAAATACACCACACTAATCCTACAAGACATTAGCAATGACACAACATCAAACAACCTCTAACAATCAATGTATGGCATGACTTCAATGAGATGATTTAAATTTTTTTCGTAATACTATATGCATCCGTTACATTTAACGATCTACGCTGTATTCTATAAAAGCATATGCAATCATTGTTTATTGGATTATTAAACTCAAGCCTACAGTCCAATTATGATATTCTCACCGTTCCAAAATAATTGAATTATTTAATTATTTTATATATATTAAAAAAATATATAACTAAAAGAAATAGAATACTACCTTTATTAAATTATCTTTTAAATATTGATACATTATAAATAATACAATTAAAAATAAGTGCTTTGAAGTTTGAAAAGATCAATTATTTTAAGAAAATTTTATTTTGTAAATGGGTTATTTATTATGGAACGGTGGATAGTTAACTACGAAAGTTTGATTACCAATATAAAATAATACGAGGATTGCTAATGTATTCCACTTATTTTATAGCATGATTATGTTAACAAGGTGTAACTATAATGGTTAAATACACTCAAATGAGTAGTTTGCTAATGCACAATTTCCAAACATATATAAGTGGATATATGTTAATAATTTCTATAACCATTTGCATATGTAACTCACAAAATTTGTTTTCGAATATATTGGAATTATTATGTGAAGTAGACTATAACCAAAGTCTTAATCAATTAATCAATGCATACTTTTCTTTTTAATCACACCTTGAACATTTGAGTATATAGAAAAAATTCAACACAACTAATAATAATATGTTAGTCAACAAAATATTAAATAATCATCTTTAATTTAAAATTATATAATATATAATACGTCAAATAAAATGATTTTGATTGAATAACAACGTAAATTTACTATATTTAAACTCATAACAATATTAAATTTCTTTAGAAATTCAATAATTAAAAAAAAAAAAACTTGATGTCGTACAAAATTGATTAAGACTTTAGTCGAAGTATAATGGCAATATAAAATAATTATACATTATTATTCAATAATCATTAATTTTATTGTCGCATAAACGTGAAAAACTTAATTCTAATTAATTGTTAATGTAAAATTAATTTAAAGTATCATTATATACCCAACTTTCTCAATGAGCAACTAGTTTTTTCAGCAATAGTTATTATTAATCAAGTCATAAATCTAGTTGGTGCAACTACATGAGATAATGGCAACAAATTCTAAGGGCAAGAAAACAACAATCGCATGATAAAGGATAATGACAATAAAAAATCGCGAGAATATCCAAGGTTAAAACCGTAATTCACCCTTTCTGAAACAACATTTAAAACGATCGTTCCCCCACCTTCCCCTCTCGCGCTCTCAATTGAATGTGGTACAAAGAAAGAAGTTAAAAAACAGAGTCCAGCTGTCACCGCCGTAACTGAAAATGCCGACGGCGAAACTGAAACGTAACTTCCCACCGATAACGGAATTCAAAGAAAATACGTCATCTTCTTCACCGCGTGAGTCCGTCGCCGCTGATCTCGATGGAACTCTTCTCATTTCTCGAAGCTCTTTTCCTTACTTCATGCTTATCGCTGTTGAAGCTGGAAGCCTCCTCCGTGGCTTCATCCTTCTTCTTTCCGTTCCTATCATTATCTTCGCTTATCTTTTCGTATCTGAATCGCTCGGTATTCAGATCCTCATCTTCATCTCCTTCGCTGGACTCAAAATTCGCGACATCGAACTCGCTTCACGCGCTGTTCTCCCAAGGTATCGTACTGTAGTTACTGTACTGTTTTTTTCGAAATAACTTCTTTTCGGATTCCTTCGGGTTCGGTCAGGTTAGATTTACTTTACTTTGATTTGTGTTTGTGCAGGTTTTATGCTGCGGATGTGAGGAGAGAGAGCTTTGAAGTGTTTGATCGGTGCAAGAGGAAGGTGGTGGTGACGGCGAATCCGACGGTGATGGTGGATGCATTTGTGAAGGACTATCTCGGCGGGGATAAGGTTTTGGGAACGGAAATTGAGGTGAACCCAAAGACAAAGAAGGCTACTGGATTTGTGAAGAAACCTGGTGTGCTTGTTGGAGACTTGAAGCGTTTGTCGATTATGAAAGAGTTCGGTGATGAATTGCCTGATATTGGGCTTGGAGATCGGAAAACTGATCACGATTTCATGTCTATTTGCAAGGTTTGGCTTCTACTATTACTAATCACGTACTAATTATAAATCAAGTTTTGTTTATTGGATTTTGGTGTGCATTGCATGGATCAAATTTTTTTTTTTTGACAGATGCATCGATCAATTATTGTATACATACAAATATATATCTCTTTGCAGACTTAAGCATTTTTAGAATGAGAAAATAGTTTACAATTAGAACAAGGTTTTTATGGTTATTATTTAAAAAAAAATAGTTTTCTAGTGTGTTTATGTAGCAATAAGATGAATAATTATAGAATGTTTATGTGCAATAAGATAAAATGAATGATTATTAGACGAATTTTATACTGTTACTCCATCAAACTCAACATTTTTATTCTTTTTGTACCAATTATTTGTGTGAAAAGAATACCAACGAGGTTGTATTAAGTGAAAATGACACTTCTCTATAAAAGGCAAATCACAATTTAAATTTTAGTTGGAAAGATGTGTATATTACTCCTTCTGTGTCATAGTAATTGATTTATTCCATTATTTCATATATATATATTAAAATAAATATAAAATACATAGAGTTAATATTATTATTATCAAATTAATTTTTATTAAGTATTAATTTATCATCAATGTCATACATATATAGTATAGTATTTTACATTAGAAATAATGCAATTATTATTAATTAAAAAGTGCAATTGAAAAAGTGAATTAAAAATTCAAAGACTCATTTATTTTGAGGGATAATTTTTTTAAACGGTTCAATTATTGTGAAATAGGGTGAGTCAATTATTGTGAAACATATGAATTAAAGAAAGTATAATTGATTGATTCAAATTATCATAAATGTAAAATGGAAAAATAATAAATTAAGAGTGGTACATATAATATTAATTAGAGAGTATAATTGATAAAAATAAATTAAAAACAAAAAAGATAATTATTTTTTGACAGCTTTTTTCTTGCATACTGTATAATGTTGAGTATTAGTTTATGACTTCTTATCCATATGTGTTTTCGGTTAAGCATCTTTTAAGTCAAAGGTTATATTCCATTAAAAATAAATAAACGATTATATTAATGTTTAATTAAATATAAATATTTGAGTTAAAACAAATACAATGGAAAAAGATAACATTTTACTTGAATTAGAACCATAAATTAGTTTACAAAATTATGATAGACAGTGTTGTTGAATAGAGTCAAAGTTGTTGTGTCATAAGTGGTTTGAATATAATTACATTACATTAAAAGTAATTGAATAGATGGGTCGATCATTACATCTTATCTAAAAAATTCGAAGGTAAGTTGGCTCATACAACACCTCAAAATCCTTAGTTTGAAGGATTTTTATACAAGTGGTCATTAACCAATTTTTGATATCACTGATGAATCGTGAAGATATTTGAAAAAAATACATTGGAACAAAAACACCGTATAAATGGATTGAGAATTACATCTTAACAAAAAAATTGAGTTTACGAATACTTTCACCTTTATAGCGTTTAATATCTATTTTTTCGTGAGATTTTTTTACTTAATATACTAATAAAAGTAAACTATATTTTTTTAGATTTAAAATAAAAAAATATTTTATTTATATTCGAGATTGGATAAGATTAATTTAATAAAATTATTATTATTATTATTATTATTATTTATATTTTTTGTTAATTTGTGTGAAATAATAATGGAACATGGTGAGTATTACATCAGGAAGTTAAAAAGAAGATTGTGTTTAACTCAGACAAATTGGAGTCCTTCCGAATCATCAATATTTTAACTTTGTTAAACTATGGAGCCGGTGGCGCATAACCTTGTGAGTGTATGGGATAGGTTCAATGGCGTGTCCGTAGGGCAAGAATCACGATGGATTGAATTGACAGCAGCTGCATTTACTTATACGGTTGAGTAAAGGTTTAATTTTAATTTTTTGTTTTTTTCCCAACCTGGAAATTGTAATGTAGTAAACCATAGCCGAATGGGACCTACCGTATTAACCACCCAACCAACTACCAGCATGTTGCTTTCCGTGGTCCATTCATGGTTCATACTACTGTTGAATCTAGCACGGTTTAATTTAATTAATGTAGTCATGGTCCATATATAGTACTCCTACTTCTTAAGTAGGAAATTTGTCACCCACAATTTTCTTCTCAATTAATGCAGTCATATGGTTTCTGAACTCACCGCCCACTAGAAACTGCTCCCTTACAACCTCAGCAGCATACATGAAACTAAACCAAGAAGGATATAATTCCCGAGCTGTACTAAAGTAAAAGTAAGCATTACACTTCCGGTGGAAAGTTAAAATAAATTGAAATGGATCCTTTCCACCATATATAGAAATTTGAAATGAATGACAACCCTTTATCAATCCACTCTTGGTTTGGCTAAAGCAATCATTTTAGATGACTTCACAATATCACATTACATTTTTGTTTGTTTCATGCAATTTATCTTTAATTTAACATGGTGCTAACCTAATTTGTTTATCTCACGAGAAAGGACAGATGGTTGTGTTTACACATTAAAAAACTACAGCCAACTCAGGAAATTACATTTATATTTAGTATTGTCTTTTGCATCAATGCTCATTCATTTTAATCTCAATATTACTTCCATTAGAAAGAAATGTATTGAGAAACGTTTATTAAAAATGTGTTACCAACACTCATCAAAATCTTATGCAAATCCAAGAAATTGGTTAGAGAAGATACATATATTTTCTCTTCAAATGTAGTCGTGCTTATCTTTTTTCAAAAATACAATCATAGACCCCCTGTTCAAACTCTAGCTATTGTGTACGACGAAAATTTGATTTGTCTGTTTAATAGATTCTCTGATGAAGATCGGTAAGTGCTAAATAGCAGCAGATACTACTTTTACATGACATACTAAAACAGTTGATATAATTTTTATATGCTGTTCACTTTCATAATAAAATTGACATTATTTCACTTTCATGTTACATTACACATGATATATGATGCAAACAAAATAAAATACTCTAATTTCATCCAATTAACATTGGTGCTAGCTTCAGTAGCTTGTTAATTTATCTGAATGAGAAATGAGAAGTCACTATGTTTATTTTTATACTATTGATAAGAAATATTAGCAACAAAACTATGATCTAATTATGAAATTTATGTTGATGATTAACAGGAAGGGTACATGGTACCTCCCAGCAAAACAGCAAAACCAGTCCCACAAGATCGTCTCAAGAGCCGAATCATCTTCCATGACGGCCGCTTCGTTCAGCGACCAGACCCACTCAACGCCCTCATCACCTTCGCCTGGATCCCCTTCGGCTTCATGTTCTCCATCTTCAGAGTCTACTTCAACCTCCCTCTCCCTGAACGCATAGTTCGCTACACCTACGAAATCCTCGGCATCAAGCTCATAATCCGTGGCAACCGTCCTCCACCACCATCTCCAGGCCACCCCGGCAACCTCTACGTCTGCAACCACCGCACCGCCCTCGACCCCATCATAATCGCCATCGCCCTCGGCCGCAAAGTCTCTTGTGTCACCTACAGCGTCAGTAAACTCTCCCGTTTCCTCTCTCCAATCCCCGCCGTCGCACTCACCCGCGACCGGGCCGCCGACGCCGCCCGTATCACCGAGATTCTCCAAAAGGGTGATCTTGTTGTGTGCCCAGAAGGCACCACGTGTCGCGAACCCTTTTTGCTACGGTTCAGTGCTCTGTTTGCTGAACTGAGTGATAGAATCGTTCCCGTAGCAGTTGATTGCAAACAGAACATGTTCTTTGGGACTACTGTTCGTGGAGTTAAATTCTGGGACCCTTACTTCTTCTTCATGAATCCTAGGCCTATTTATGAGGTTACTTTCCTTGACCGGTTACCGGAAGAGATGTCGGTTAAAACTGGAGGGAAATCTTCGATTGAAGTGGCTAATCATGTGCAGAAGATTTTAGGGGATGTGCTTGGTTTTGAGTCTACTGGGTTGACAAGGAAAGATAAGTATTTGTTGCTTGGAGGAAACGATGGAAAGGTGGAGTCCATGTATGGTACCAAAAAGTGAAGGATAAAAATACCACAAATCACCTTCCTTTACCAACTATCCCTAAAAGTTGGTTATATAGTTAATTAGTAAGTCAGATTTAAGATTAAACCATTCGAATAGAGTTTGGGTTTCGATAGTTGGAATGCGAGTACTACGATTTTCATCCAACAGAATTATTGCATTATTTTTTGCAAGTAATAAATCCAGACCCCTTTTTAGTTTGGTTTTAATGCCTAGCTTATTTTCTCTATTACATCATTCATCTTATCCCCTGTTTCTAGCTTATTTTCTTTCTACATCATTCATCTTAAGTGTAGAAGGTGGGTTTTCCAGTAAAAAAGAGGAGATTTGATTCTCTCGTTGTTTGGTATAGCTTCTCCTGGATTATTTGAGTCTTCATGGATCACAAAAATGTTGGATTATTTAGTTTAAAAATAGCAATGGGTATTTTTTATGAAGCCTTTGAGATAGGATTGTGTAATGGATTACCGATTATTGAAGAATTAAAAATGTTGTAAACTTTCTATATGTAACTTACTAATAATTTTGGTGGTTACTTATCCATTTTATATCGTTGACCCATTTTTTGCATTATTCCTTTGGTGCAACTGAAGTTTACCAATGATCATTTGTGTTTATGTAACTTGGTTTTGAACATCAATTAACGTTAATATATGAATATAAAGTTTCTTCAAAAAAATAATATTGAAATGACAGTTAGCAATTACTGCTATAAAACTTTTGACTGAAGTTGCTTTGTTTAAAAAATAAAAAAAAATAAAAACCCACTTTTTTGTAAAAAAAAATCAATATACCCCCTTTGAAATGTGTATATCAATCTAGCTGCTTTTAGAACTAGCGGAAGGTTGTCATTTATAAAAAGACCTATTCAAGGACATCTGCATTTAAAATAGTAAAAACTAAATAAATACTATAAAGACTTATTCAAGGACATCTGCATTTAAAATAGTAAAATCTAAATAAATAGAAAACTCAACTAACAAAATATAAATTTAGAGGCGCGATTAGCTTAATGTAAGATGTGATGAAGATAAGTAATTCAATAAAAAAAATGGAGGAGAGGGTGAACCTCTTTCAAGAGAGGTTGAAGACTTAGTGGAGGTAGACAACACACATCTGACCATGTTAATTAAATGATTAGAATCGCTTTCAAATATGATATTTTTTAAACCTATATTTCGAGCAACTCGAGCAACATGAAGAATAGTAAACTTCAGCAAAAAGAATATTTTCAGGGCCTAGGTTGCTATAGTAACTAGTACAATAATTGTCACTCATTGAGAATGAACCCACCAATGAAAGAATTTTGGGTAATAGGTTGAAATACACCATCAACGTTCGCCTTATAATATCCAAATGAGGGTGTTTTCAAGTACTCTCAATACTAGTTTTCTTGTGTTCTCAAAACTTGAGGAGGTTTACTAGTCTCTTTAAAAGTCAGATGAACATGATGTTGGGTTTTAAACTAGAAATCCATGTACAAGTCAGAGGAGTTTCAAAACACAACTTCATTTTTATCATTATAAAGCCTCCAAATGACGACTCCAACGTACGTAGGCCACGACCAAGAAACACAATCAATATTGTCAATAAAGAAATTCCACTTCAACCAAGCATGCATCCCTAAGCTGAAGAAATGACTCCACTAAGTCGGATTTATGATGTTATTCCAAAATTGAAACATCAGTTCACAGCTGCAGAGTATATGCATTATAGATTCATAAGAAGAATTGCAACGAGGCCATGTATGGTTCAACACCACGTTTCATCTCTTCCGTTCCATATTGGTCAAGATTTTTCCATGAGCTAATTTCCAAATGAAATACCTGGTGTTATTAGGACCATGGCTTGAACATCACAACCATATTTGGCTCGCATTACTCTAACCTAAAGTTTATTTGGACATGCTACAAATTGTCATACTAACTTCAACATATGAGCTTTATTAAGAACTCTCATCTTTTTGAATCCATGTTCGACTTCCTTCTTTGGAGAGTGCACCTTGTCCCATGATATTATATGACATTTTCATTGTTCCTTAGTTCTTCCCCAAGTAAAATTTTGGCATATCTTCTCAACTTGGTTACATATGGAAGTGTGGATCAAGGAGGTTTGCATCGTATATCCCAATATGCAAGAGAGGGATAAGTGTGCAAAAGTAGCCATACCTAAAAAAAAACAAGTTATTAGTATTCCAAACAGTTAGTTTCTTTCTCATATGCTCTAGGATAAATGAGTAGTTAGCCTTTTGAAACCCTTTGATTAAGAAGAAGAGCCCAAAAGTAATTGCCAAGATCATTTGTAACTTCGACCTCCAAAGTTGCGACTGCGGTAGTAAGAAACCAAACACTTAATGTCGTTTTGAAATTTTTATATAATGTTTTGGAAATAATTATTGTGTTGTACCCGATCAACTCAAGCTAAACCAACACGTTATACATTAGTTTGGTTTTTTTTTTTTAAAGTGTAACGTCGAACCAATATTTTTGATCGAGTTGGACATCAGATTCAATCAAAATCAAACCAAACCGAATAGGGAACATCCTTATCTGACGTGTACAAGGTTGTAAACGTATTCAAAATTTACAGAGTAGAGTTCCCACCTATGTCTAATGTAGGATATTGACCCTAATACGAAGATGAAACAAAGTACTGTAATTCTAAAATGCAGAAGTTTAAAAAAGGTTGTTCAAATAGCATTACACATTCGAATTTAAATAGACGATAAAGAACAAAAAGCCAAGAAAATATGTTTTATGTTTGGATAACTGATTATTATACTCAAAAACATTATGTGAATGTTACTTACAACTCTAGTCGACCTCTATAATATTTTATTTATATTTTTTTATTTCTTTAGCAAATTTATTGAATTATATTATTATTAATTTTTTATTGATTAAATTAGTCTTTTGGTCACTTAACTTATTTTATGGTTTTATTTTGGTCTATTAAGTAATATTTATTTCGTTCTGATTCCTTAAGTTTTCTATCATTTACTAGGTTAGTTATTTCTGTTATTCTTTTTAAAAAAACATTAACATTGTCCATTTAAGCTATTATATGACTATTAGGGTTGGTCATTAGGAACAAGAAATGTCATAGTCTTCATTTCTATTTTAGGGTTCATAATGTGAATTAGAGTAAAACTATAATGGACCCAATGCTCTTCAAAAAATAAATAAATTTGTCAAATAACTAAATAAACAAAGTACACTATAAATTTTAGTAAGAAAACAATTTTCGTATGTTGCAAAGAAAAATAAAACTGTTATATTATATTGATTGATATTTTTATTTATCTAAAATCCGATTAATGAAAAGCTAAAATATATTTTAAAGTTATTTTGAAAAATAATTAAACACTACCAAACAAATTCCAAAGAAATATTCAAGGGATGTTTTTTGTTACTCTCCATCTAATAAACAAAATGACAAAGCACTTTTGACGCTCCACAATAGCCATGGTCCAAAACCAGAATATTCCAAGCATGAATATGAAAATACCATCACTTCCTAAAGATTTTTCAAGAAACAGAAATAACGAATAGTAATATAACAATAATAACGACAACAAAATAATTTTTTTTTCTTTCAATATGCACTTTATAGTGACGTAGACAACACAAATTTTAATTAAGAAAAAAAACTAAAGGAATTTTTCAAGCAACTTCCACGTACGGGGGAAGGGCATATCGGCAATTTATAAATTAAATATTTTGTCGAGGATGATGTTCCACGTGTCGTTCTCTAAACCCTACCTATCTTACGTCTCTTGTTTATAACGCCACTCGCATTTCATTCATTTTTTTAAGAGGTTCGGATAATAAGTTTAAATTATAATATTTCCTATAAAATAAAATTAAAAAGTATTTTAATTTTAAAAGATAGAATTATTATTAATATCGATGTCATTGCACTATAGTTTTCATGTAATGGAATTGAACTTTATCTTATAAATTTAATCATATCAAATTCTTAAACTTGAGAATGAATTAATTTCTAAAAAGTAGTTGTAAAATATAATAAAATAAAATTTAAACAAAAGTAAAATTATAGAAAATCTCAAATGCAATTTAAATCTTTTTAATCTAGAATATGATTTAATTTTCTTCTTTCTAATTTTGGAATTTTAATTTTTATGATTTTCAACTTTTATTCCTATTATCTAATTCAAGAATTTTATTTTTATTACGTGGTACATTTATTAACAACAAAGAAATGCATTTTAATTTTTTAAATAAAAAAACAATGGATTAAAATTTTTACTACAATTTTATTTTTATAAAATTGCTATAAACTTTTCTAGTTCAATTTATAAATTTAATAAAAAGTCACGTTAACATGTGTTTCGAAATAATATTAAGGATATAGAAATATAACTTTTAAAATGTTAAAAAAAATAAAATTTTACATTTAAATAATTAATATGCGGTGTTTAAGCTCGTTGGAATACATATTAGTTTTTTCTATTAATAAAATATAAATCCCATTCTTCAAAAAACAACGCTATTTCTAGTCTAAAATAATAATTATACATCATTAAATGTAATTCCTCGTTATTCATTATTAATTAATGGATATATATATGACCGTCATAACACCAAAAAAAATAAAATAAAATTAATTAAGGGACCAAAAAGTGTCTTTAGTTTAATAAAAAAGAAATGGGAAAAGAGTTTTTGTTGGGAAATACCGAACAAAATAGAGAGTTTTCTGTGCTTTCTTTACTTATCCTCTTCCTTCCTTCTCTTGAGAGAAGAGAAGAGAAAAACAGAGTAGTTACACTTTTGCTAAGACGACGTCGTCTTCCGCACTTTCAACACACAATTCTCTCTCTACATTATCGTCACTGTTCCGATGGCTATGAGCGGTTTAATTTCCAACCGCAACTTCGCTTCTTTCGTTTCCTCAGGTTCACACAATTCTTTTCTTTTTTATTCCTATATTTACTTACTTGCATTTTCTCAATTATGCTTAATTTACAAAATTATGAATATTTGGCTTCTTGTTAGTCATCATCTTTTTATATTGTTGAAATTTTTCTAGTCTTGTATAGTACTACTATTTATGTATAGAACCAACTCTTAGGATTATAGATTATTATGTAGGTTAAAATAATTAATTATTAACAAGTTTTTTTTTATTGCAATTGGATTTATGTTGTAATTTATGCTCACAAATATAGTAACTGTATATATTATATATACACGTTTAATTATTTTTCTGTATTTTATCACAATGTACACAAATTATAAAAAGTAATATTATAATGTGGCAAGATAGGAAAATATGATTAGACGGTTATGTTAGTTATTATAGTTATTAAACTAAAATACATATCTTTTGTGACTGTAATCAGTCAAACTATTTACTGAAAATGTTTTTTTTTTGTTATATCAGTCCCTGAAAATTGAAAGTTATTACATATGTCCATAAAATATGCATTCTGTAAGTCAATTTAGTTCCTGAGTACTAATTTGAAAAATAAAACACCATGAATTTAGTAACCTAGACTGTAATTTCTATCATAATTATTATATGATCAACAGTATATTTTTCATGTACTAAATGTAAGTGATGCTTTCATACAATTATGTGGTAGGATAAGCTTATGTTTTAGCCGTTTTTATTTTACAATTTGATGAAGTTTAGTTAATTGAGTAACAATAAATGGTGATTTTGGTAATATTTGGTAATATACTAATATGAAAGCCTTTAAGCTTGGATTATGTTGATCAATGATGACTATTGTAAAGTAAGAAAATTTAAGTAATTGTTTGGTATTATTGGCAGGGAATTCATATAAATCACAAAAGGATCGGTCACTTCAAAGAGGGGGAATTTCTGTTTCTGGTGTATCGGTAACACGGTATGGTGGCTGGATTGGAAAGGATCCTGTTTCAAGATGTCAGAATGCGATGCAATCTCATATTGATTCCACTTTGGAAGAGAAAGTTTCAAAGAAAATACAAACATTTTATAGCAAAAGGGAGCATTTTTTTCCGGTATCCCGACAATTCAGCCGTGGCTCAAACTTCAAATTAAAGGCTTGCAAAAAAAATCAGTCTTCTTACCTTTCTTCAGCTCCCTTTAGCAGTAGCAATGTTGAACAATTTGGTTTGAGCAAAAGAAATCATCCACAACGGGAGGTTGGTAAAGCAAATAAGTTTCGTGTTTGTTACAAGTCTGAGGAGTATGACATTGGAAAACCGAAGATAGATAAACTGCAATCTTCTGAAGGGACTGGTGAAGCGATTCTTCTTGAAGGAAATCTGCATCAAATATCTCCTTGGTGGCAGCAGTTTCCTAAGCGCTGGGTTATTGTACTGCTATGTTTTACAGCATTTCTGCTTTGTAATATGGATCGTGTGAGTAACGTTTTCTTGTGTTCATGGTTTCAGTAATTATTCTACTTAGATATTTGTGTTTATCTACGAGATAACTCAATAAGGACATTTCTTTCATCATATTCAATTGATTATAACTGCAGGGTGTCAATTGATTTCTGTCGAGATAGACATATGATTTTCAAAATTCTACCTTTGTCTTACATAAGTTATTATGTAGTTTTTTTCTCAAACTATACTTGAGATTTGTTTATATTTAATTCATTTTTTCTAAATATTCATAATCATACTAACCTTACGTTACTGATGTTCCTTACTGATATGCTTTACATTTTAATTTTAATTTTATTTTATAGGTAAATATGAGCATAGCAATACTTCCAATGTCTCAAGAGTTCAACTGGAACAGTGCAACAGTCGGCCTCATTCAGTCCTCTTTTTTCTGGGGTTATCTACTTACTCAGGTGTAACTGATATACATAAAGACCAGTTAGCTTATTTACAAATCGGTTTCATACTTCCATAACAATCTTCTAGTATTGCAAGTATTATTGTACTAATTCTAATTGAACCTGCCATAGCATGTACAGTACTATTCTAAGTTGTATATGCTAGTAATCTAGCAAGTTTTAATGTTCAAAGTGTCTCTTTATTTCGCTAATGTACATAAAATGTTCTGATTATATTGCTTGTAAACTGACTGAATGATTTTTGGTTTTAGATTGTTGGTGGCATTTGGGCAGACAAAGTTGGTGGGAAGCTAGTACTAGGTTTTGGAGTTGTATGGTGGTCAATTGCTACCATTTTAACTCCTATTGCCGCAAAACTTGGCCTGCCGTATCTGCTTGTTATGCGTGCCTTTATGGGAATTGGTGAGGTTAGTACATTCTATTGCTGTACAAATAATTCAATCAAGTGAAAGATATTTTCTTGTTGGAGTGGTCTTATGTTAATATGTTCAAAGTTCATGCCAAAGATAGAAATGATTTTTGCTCTTATAGTTAGGCAACATTTTCTGATTCTTTGTTTTCAGGGGGTTGCAATGCCTGCAATGAATAATATACTTTCCAAGTGGGTTCCAGTATCGGAGAGAAGCAGATCACTTGCGCTAGTATATAGTGGAATGTACCTCGGTTCTGTAACAGGCTTGGCATTCTCACCTTTTCTAATCCACAAATTTGGGTGGCCATCTGTGTTTTACTCATTTGGATCACTTGGAAGTATCTGGTTCGCCCTGTGGTTGAGAAAGGTAAGTCAGCTTTAGCATTTTCAATGATATCCACTAATATATCTGTTTCTGATTGGAAAAATGCTTTAATAAGAAGTCAATCATTACTACTTTGCCAACCATATGAAGTATATTTATGTGTTTTGTGCTCGTTTAGGGGCCGTCTCGTTAAGTGTTTCATAACATATGATTGAATATATGACTAATTTATAAAATTTATGTTTATGCAAGTTAGTGTTCCTTTGATTGGATGTATGAGTAAATATTTATCTTGTGCAATATGTTTTCCATTTTACCATAGAATGTATAAATGTGAAATCTGTTTCCAGGCATACAGCACGCCAAAAGAAGATCCAGATCTTGGGGTGGAGGAGAAAAGGCTTATACTCGGAGGCAGCGTATCAAAAGAACCTGTGTCAGTTATTCCTTGGAAATTGATTTTATCAAAAGCACCTGTTTGGGCTTTAATAATCTCTCACTTCTGCCACAATTGGGGGACATTTATTCTATTAACCTGGATGCCTACATACTACAATCAGGTACTTACCTGTTCAATTTTTGCATGGTATTGATAAATGCATTTTAGAATATGAATGTTCTTGACGATTCTTCTATAACATCTCAAACCTTTTCAAGTAGGAAAAGAAACCACATTGCTTACATCCATAAATAAACACTATGTTTGGATTCACGTTTTCCTAGCTTGGCTCACATCCCAAAGTCAGTGTGTGAGAAGCAGGAAATTGGAGCTTCATTTTGGATGTGGTTTCGGTTACATTTGAACGCAAAAACAAAACATACTTATATATATATATATATATATACATACATACATACATATATTTTTTTTCTACTTGTGGAGGTCCGCTGTATAGTTCTGCTTCTATATGCATGACACTGATAGAATTTTGTACATTACATTTCCCATTGTTTTTAATCAAGCTGACCTTCATTTGGCTGCACATTTTTTTTCGATTGGTAAAAGTGTTGTTTGTTATTTTGAACTCCTTGAATGTTGAGTTACATCTTAATACTTGCTCTCAGTTCTGTTAAAGTTGATCAGACAACTATTTCTATTACTTGGTAATTTCTCTAAAATTAGATATGTTCAGACTAGAATGTGATCAATGTCTTAATCTTACTTGAATGGTTAGTTGATTTAATCAGATAAATTTGGCAAATGAACTTTGTGGGTTATTTTCTCAGGTTTTGAAGTTCAACCTCACGGAATCTGGGCTTTTATGTGTCCTTCCATGGTTAACCATGGCCATTTTTGCAAATATAGGAGGTTGGATTGCTGACACACTTGTGAGCAAAGGTCTTTCCATAACAACTGTTCGGAAGGCAAGAAAATCATACTTTTGTTTCGTAATATTTTCATACATTGCCAACTCATATACAACTATAACATATGTGCTCAGTAAATTTTTTTAGTCGTAGACTACAACTAACTGCCTAACGTGGAAGAAATATGACAATGTACAGGGGTATTGAGTTTCCTTTTCCACCTTTTAAAATAATTTTTCTTTAACCGTTCCTTTATTTGGCAGATCATGCAATCGATCGGGTTTCTGGGTCCTGCATTTTTTCTAACACTTCTAAGCCATGTCAGAACACCCGCCATGGCAGTACTGTGCATGTCTTGCAGTCAGGTTTGATTTTTTTTTTTCTAATTCATTCTGATATAAAACATATATGCCTATAAAGCATGTTTGCAGAAGTTGAGTGTTGCAGAGTTACCTAATATAAACCACAATCTTTTAATTCCTTTACAGGGATGTGATGCATTCTCACAATCTGGTCTATATTCCAATCACCAAGACATTGGACCACGATATGCTGTGAGTTTCTATTTTAATATTTGTCAAAGTTCTGTACTTCTTTTAAAAGAAAGCAAAAGATGTCAGAAAACCAGAAATAAAGTGATTGATCATCCTAAATACGAAGGTGTTGTTATGGTCTTCTTGCTCAAGTTGTATATAGTGACCTTTTCTTGCGAATCGCCAAAAGACTGATGCCAATTGCCAAAATCACTTAACTATGTGTCTGTCACAGTCAATCACTTGAACATCTCTTTCCTCTCTTATTTGTTTCGTGATTAATGAAGTAGTCAGTCTGTATCACCCCACAAGTCACTAGTACCATTAGCATCTTGATCATCTATATCAAGTAGATTTATCTATTCAATCAACATGTCTATCTGAGTACATGAAATCTTGAGACAAAAGTTTTCAATTATACAAGTTTGTTCTGGTTTTATTTTTTTTATCCATTATATTTATATGTGAATTCTAACTAATTTTAAAATACCAGGGAGTGTTGCTGGGACTATCGAATACCGCAGGAGTGCTTGCTGGCGTCTTTGGTACCGCTGCGACTGGATACATACTCCAACGAGGTGAGAATTCTTCCACTTTCAATCAAAACCTCTTTTCTTGTTGAGAGGCTGTTTGTTTAAAATTGTTTTGTTGTTGCAGGTTCATGGAATGATGTATTCAAAGTCTCCGTTGTATTGTACATAATTGGCACTTTGGTCTGGAATATCTTTTCAACTGGTGAGAAAATTCTAGACTAAAGAATTTTATGATGTCAAGGAAGGTATAAGGCTATACACGCCGTAGAGAGATTACAAAGCTGGAAACGAAAAAATGGAACAAAAATCAAATGCCAAATATGTTAAGCACTTGGAAACATAAAAGCACCTTGCAAAAATAGAAGAGAACCACTATCAATTTTTTTGATCCACTAGCTAGGCCTTTATATTTTTACTACAAATCTTGGACTAACATGCCTTGTCCCATGATCTAAATTAAATTAAATGCTTTTTGTATAGATAGTTTGTGGGTAGTTTCTGCCCTTATAACCTCATTCAAGCATATTTATTTATATTTTTACTTAGAATACTACATGTTATTTGACTTACTAACTCTGTCTCATCACCGTATCCGATTGAGAAAATATACTTTCTCCGACATAAATATAAGCAAAAAAGTACATATTTTTGTCCAAATTTGAATCAAAATACATGTATATTTTTGTTTATATTTAAGTCTGATGTAATAGGTTGCAGTTTCTTTCTGATTTCAATGTCCCCTTATTATTGGTTCTTGTTGTTCTGCATTCCAACTTCCATTGTCAGTCATAGGTTAGGATCCTAGAACAAGAGTTTCATGAATTCATATTTGTTGCAGTTGACTGCAGTGCACTTATTTCATCTGGACCGTTCTATCTGGATTGGACGATCCAGATGTGCTTGACCCCACTGCATGGACCGTTCTATTTGGATTGGACGATCTAAATGTGTTTGACCCCACTGCAGTCGGGGGCTGCTGACTTGCAGCCAATCTGGATCCGAATTTAACTAAGAACTGTGATTTCTAAACTAGCCCTTATATGTGAAATATAGATGAATTATATTGTTGAACTATAGTGATTTCATAAATAAAAAAATACCACCATGATATAGCAGTCATGATATGAACATGACAAACTTGTTAACATAGCATTAGGAATGAACCAGCCAGGACATTCTAACCCAATCATTAAAACTTTCATAAAGAAAAAAGAGCAAGACATTCTGTTATGAACATCAATATTGTTAGATGTGAGTTTAGCTCTTACATAATAATAATGTCTTCTGAAAGCAGTAAAATTAAAACAGAAAACATGAAAATGGAGAAGAAATAAAGAATTACAATTGAATATTTGCAAGGATTCTACAAGATGGATTGAGAGAAAGCATACATCCACCCTACAACCCCATAAAAAGAAATCAATCCACCGACAATTCTTATATGAATTATAAATTTATATAACATACCATGAATAAAATATACCCTGTTATTTTTTATTGTTTTTCTCTTTTTTTTCCCCACCCTGTTCTCTCTTGTTCTATAAATTAATTAAAGCTCCAATGGCTGAATTCTAAATTCTCCTCTTTTGAAAAACCAGACTAACTTCCATTGCATTTCAAATCATTGGACACTTTCCCCTGAATCTCCCCCTCCTTTTCGTTTTGCATATTTGCCAAAACACCCTTCAAATCCCTGTTGTAAACATTAACCCTGAGACCATTTTTCATGAACAAGGTGAGTGACATCTTTTGCTGCACTTGATGGCCAGGAACCACCGCAAGACGATGGCGGAGCAGCACAGCAGCGGCAATAGACTTCATCTGAAGGTATGCCAAATCCTTCCCTAAACATATTCTAGGACCAGCATTGAAAGCAACAAACTTGAAAGAGTCATGCATGATGAACTTTGTCCCATCCAATGATAACCACCTCTCTGGTCTAAACTCCATGCAATCCTCACCCCACGTAGACTTCAACCTCCCAGCCGAATATATCGAATATGTCACCGACGATCCTGCCGGAACAAAAGTTCCATCTGGTAACACATCGTCGTTCACCACATGCTTTGAATCCTCCGGCACTGAAGGGTACAACCTCAGTGTCTCTGACAATGCAGCTTTAAGATAAACCAAACGGTCAACTTCTTCAAACCCCAACGGCTCATCCGTCCACTTTTCCATGTCAGCGCCACGTGTCTCCATCAAGACCATGCAGATCTCGCTTAGGATCTTCTCTTCCACCTTCGGATTCTGAATCACCAGCCAGAAAAACCAACTCAGTGCAACCGATGACGTGTCACGTCCAGCTAGGATGAAGTTCAACGCCACTTGTTGGAGAAACTTGTCCGAATAAGATTCTTTCTTCCTCATAAACCTAGTCAGCAAATCATCGTGAAGTGTCCCATCTTTCTGCTGACTCATCAATTCCACTTTGCGCTTCTCAATCACACTTGACAAATGCTCGTCCACAAAGGCTAGACTTCGGCTCAAGCCGACTTCCATTCCAAGCCCAAGCCATTTCTTCACCTTCCACATCACCTCAGGAAATATAAACCGCTGAAGCGTGGCTTCAGTGGCTCGGTCAAAAGCCGAAGCAAAACAATTTTCAGGGAGACCCGTAGCACAAGTCTGAGGGTCTCTTCCAAAAGCCAAGCCACAAATATTATCAAAAGTGAGCCGAAGCATCACGTCTTGTAGATCCACCGGCTCACCATGTACCTCAGCTTTCTTCAAAATCGTGCAAAGCCGATCCTTGATGGCTCGGCTCACCCATCTAGCCATGGCTTGGCGCAATGTCCGCGTAGTGAATTCCAGCGCGGCCGTCTTACGCTGGAACAGCCACGTGTTACCATCAGAATTAAAGATCCCATCACCCAACAAATCATGAAACACAGCTTGCCATGTTGGTCCTTTCGGGTAATTATCAAACCGGGTCTTTAATATATGCTCTAAGTTCCTCGGGTCGCACGTGACAGTCACGAGACCTTGCTTCTTAGCTAGAAAAGGGATAGCACAGATGCAGGTCTGGTACGTGCCACCACACGCGCGGAGGTTGTCGCTGATCCAGTCATGCATACGTTCACTATTCTCAATTAAGCCTGGAAGACTGCCCAATAGTGGCCAGACACGTGGACCTCTTAATGACCGTGAGATGAACGTGAACCATAGTAAGTATGCTGTAATAGCCGTTAAAAGCAATAGAGCCGTGCAAGTTTCCATTTTAGTGGTCACAACCAACCAAACACTGTCTTAAACTTTTTGAACTTGTAGTATAGTGTTGTCACTTGTCACCCCAAGAACCAAAAGCTCAACCCTACAAAAATTCAATCAAAAGTTTAATATTTTTTCATAAATAAAAAATGGGGCAGTATTAATTGTCACAGCACAAGAATTAAAGAAGCTCAATCCTATTAGAAAATTCAATCAAAGTTTAATATTTTCGCATAAATAAAAAATGGGGTAGTATTAATGTTGTCACAGCACACGAATCAAAAGCTCAAGCCAACTGGAACATTCAGTCAAAAGTTTAATATTTTTACATAAATAAAAAATGGGGTACTATTAATGTTGTCACAACCCAAGAATTGTAAGCTCAAGCCAACTACAAAATTCAATCAAAAGTTGAAACTTTTTACATATTATAAAAAATGGGGGTAGTATTGTTAATGTTGTCAACCCAAAAATCAAAAGCACAAGCCTACAAGAAAATCAATGAAAGGTTTAATCTTTTTCACAATTAAAACATGGGGTAGTATTAGTATTAATGTTGTCAATCCAAAAATCAAAAGCTCAATCCTACTACAAAATTCAATGAAAAGTTTAATCTTAATTTTTACAAAATTAAAACATGGGGTAGTAATGTAAAGTTGTCAACCCAAGAATCAAATGGTCAAGCATATTAGAAAATTCAATGACAAATATAATTTAGTTTACATTCACACAAAATGGGGGTGCTTGGAAGAATGAGAAACTATATAAGTATTTACCTTAAAGAATGATTCAATATTATTGGTTGTGAATGAAGAGCATTTTGAGAGGGTTGAGCTATAAGTTCTAAAGTTAAAAATTGGAAGAATCAAAGAAGAAGAAGAAGAAAATTTGAGAGAAAGTGAGGAAGAAAGAGTGAATGAAGTGAGTATTATTATGCAATGTGAAGTGTGTAATGGAGAAGAGATTTATAGGTGAAAAAGTTAATAAGGCCAGACTGGTTTTCTTCACATTACACCGTCTATTTTTAATCTCATAAGATGTATCACTATAAATGCTCTGAGAGGTTGTTGAAAGACTTTAAAGGTGAATACACCCACCTATCTCTTCTCTCTCTCTCTCTCTCAAAAACTTGAAAAGCTTATACACGTAATAGTAATACACTACTATCTAGTATACTTCTTTCTTTGTAATTTCCTTTTTCTAATTTCTTACAAGAAATTATAATGGAATTGAAACAGGGTGTTTAAGTCAGGCAAGCAATCAATGACGAGAAATAAATGAGAGTGGTTGAGAAACATGGTGAGGGGAAGAACTAGGGAAAAATATAAGCATAAAGTTTTGGGGTCACATACTCAAATACTAACTTTTTTTAGAACAAGAGAGTGTTTCGTTTACCAATATTATTAAGTACTAGTAATAATCACATTATTATGTATGTAGTTGAAAACAGAAAGTAAAATAAAATAAAATAAAGGGTTTTGCTATGTGTGGTTTAGTTATGGTTTCGGTGAGCAACCTACCAACAATTTATAACATTTATGTGGGTGACCTGTTTTCTTATCTCTATGTCATGCAAATGCATATCAAAAGAATAAATATATCAAAATGCAAAAGAAACAATGTATCATGGAGGTTGATCAATTGTATCTAAGTCTCTTACATCATAATAATTTATGAGATAATACAATTAAATTCAAAAGAATAAATATATAAAAGAAAAAACGCATGACATCTTATTATATATTTCGATCAATTCTGTTTATATCTCATACTATAAAATAGTTATAATATCTTTTAATTATAATTTAAAATCATATAATTTATAATATCAAATTTCTATTGAAATATTACAATTTAAATTACAATATTATTTCTAAATCTACTTCAACATATTATCCTTTCACCACTAACTATCAACCATACACAACCTGTCAAAAAAAAAAAAAAGGTGACCATACCCAACCGTATCCATTCCATATCCTATATTATAAAATTGAAAAACAATTTAGAACGAACAATAGCAACAATTCTAGGATTCATCACAGTCGCAGAGTTGACCTACCATGATCATTTATGGTGAGATTTCAATGACCATATGCCTATATGGTTGGTTTGAGAGCAAAAGTCAAACTTAAGTTCACAGAATAATTCAATTAAAAACATTGGCTTGAGCCTTTGCTCATTCCAATGTAGTAGTATTCTTCACGAGAAATTTAAATTTTCTTTATCTTTCTGTTTTTTTAGATATTGTTTATCTTTTACTTTTTTGGGCTTATCTTCACACTCTTAATCAAACTAACACTAAGAGAGTGAGACAAGAAAAATATAGTAGTAAGTCAAAATAACACGCTAGCTAGCTAGAAAGAAAAAAAATTAGTATAGGCTACAGATAATTTTTTGCTCTATAAGTTATATATGTTTGTTCATATATAGTAATTCATACTATATGTTAATACCATATTCGTTAGTGTTAAGATTACTCCATAATTCCAGAAATAACCTTGATAATGTAAAAAAACGAATTTATATATAAGATCTATTTGGAAATAATCACTTATAACTAATAGCATTATTTGATAAATTAATTCAAATATTTTATGAATTTATATTTTATATTTTTGTTAAAATTTTATCTTTGCTATTGTAATTAAAGGTATTTTTATCTTTATAATTTATTTATTATAATTTAAAATAAATAACTTAAAAATTTTAAATAAATAAGTTACATAATTTAAAATTTAAAATAATTTTAATAAATAATATTTTAAAGTAAATAATTTT
>JBBPBS010001102.1:7733484-7780720 GCA_037974835.1 Cicer judaicum | reverse complement strand
ATAAATATTGCAATTAATAATTTGTATATGTCTTATATATTATCAGTGATAAATATTTGTCTCGTACTTTTTATTTATCAATTGAAAATATATTTTGATGAAAAATATTTATTGTGTTTTTTTATGTATAAGTGATAGATATTTATTTTGTAATTTTTAATATTTATCCCAAATAAATATTTATTCAAAGTTTTTTAATATTTACCGGTGATAAAAACTTTGTCCAGATTTTTTTTATATATTCACAAATATTTATCATGTTTCTTTTATGCATTACATATAAATATTTATCTTATATTTGTTTAATATTTATTAATGACACAATTTATCTCATGTATTTTTATATATCAATGATAAATATTTATCTCATGTATTTTGTTACATACATTGTAAATATTTATCAAGTAAAAAAATAGATAATAATAATAATAATAATAATAATAATGGTTTGTGTTGAAAAAATATGCATAAAATAAGATAGTGATGAAGTTGACATCAGTTTGATAATTGGAGAGGAGCGAGAAAGTTAATTTGGAGATTAGGACAAATTTTTTTATATAGAGTGAAACTTGTCAGTAATGTGAGGCATTGACAATTTGAAAATTTATATATGTTACTTCCTTACTATATACAATTAAATATATATATATATATATATATATATATATATATATATATATATATATATATATATATAAAATTTCGTTACTACCTATTAATTTGTTTTAAATTTATATTTTTTGTGTTCGATGAAATGTTTAAAAATATTTTATTTATTCAGTATTTTATATTCAATATAAAATTTATAAAAGTTATCATCAAATTTAACATTCTCTTAATTTCATAAATAATTAGTCAACTACTTAATTAAAAAGATCACCTGTAATAAATATGTGTAAATACTAACAGTATTTTTTTTTAAAATAAAATAAAATTAAAGATCGTGAATTTTATTTTATTTGACGATATATAAAAGAAATTAGTATCGTTATCACCATTCACCAAAAATCTTCTCCGCGAAACGTCCCAATAGTTAACACTTGAACAACTTTCAAGGTCTCGTTGTTTCGGTGAATCACTTGAGAGCCCTGATACATTTTCGGTGCCATCAAGCTAACTAATAAGCTATTCGTTTTTTTTTTTATTGATTTTGATATATGAATAAAAAGTAAGACCCAAAAAAATATATGGACAGTGAGTGTCTCAATCCATAAACAATTTGATTGTTTTATTTTCATTAAACAATTTAAATAAAAATTATTTTCTATAAAAAAATGTTGGTCAAGTAGTAATTTCCGCTTAAACAAGTGGCTATATTGCAATTTTCATTTCATTTTTATATTTGTTTAATTAAAACTAGCAATAAAATAATGAAAACAATAGCCATTGGAAGGGATGGATAATATTAATGCACTATTGGTTTTAAAAATGACTTTCTGTAGTTTCAAAAATAAAATGACTTTTTGTTTTCTTTTAACAAGAATTGCATTTCTTGATACAACTCATCTTTAAAAATTGAAAATACATCACAAATGGATGTGTTTGATATCAATTTGTCTTTTGACAAAAAAACATGTTTATAATTTTAAAAGTAACTTAACGTGGTTTGAACTTAAAATTATTATTTTTAGCACAATAATTTACATTCGTCTTTAAATAGGTAAATGAGAGTAAAATATATTTTGAGATCTAAAATGATACATAATCTAAATCTATATTACATTTAGTTTAAACTATATTTTATAATAATGTATTTTTATTTTTTGACTTTTCGATTTTTATAGAAAATGAACTTTGATAGTCTAGAGTTAGTCGAGAAAGATTGTTTCAACCAAGGTTGGAATTCGAGTTTAACTTAACGATTTGTCATTAACTAAAATTTATTAACTAATTGAATTCAATCGTTTATCTTATAATATACTTCTAAAAGACTTATTCAATAAGTTGTAGCATAACTTTTATTTTAACTAAATAGACTTCTAAAATCTTTTTGATGGTTTGGTCTAGTAGTAAAAAAACAGGTGTTATGTCTCATCTCCGCATAGAGGCAAACGTTAATCCCTTTATAAATATTTTCCTACTCTAATATCTCCATAGAAAGGCAATCGAGAATCATAAAGTATTTTTTACTCTAAATTTTATCAAATAAAAAAAAAGACTTCTAAAAAATACTATATCTTACTTATTTTAAAAAAAAAATTTAATTTGCTCTAGCCTAAATCTAACTTTTTTTTGTCAAAACCTAAATATGGCATAGAATAGGTCTAATATGAGTTTAACTTATTTTCATTTCTAGCAATAACTAGTGTTTTTTTTTTTTTTTAAGTTTTTCTTTCTCTTACGTTTTCAAAAACTTCATAATTTTTTTTTCTTTCAATTTTAGTCATCTTTAGATTAATCAATATAGACGAGATTTGTGCAGAGTAAACTAGCCCAAGCCCAAGCTATGCATAGTTATTACTTATTAGACTCACTGTTTTTTCACAATGGACTAGATTCGCTTAATAAGGTGTAGATATAGATTTGACACGCACAAAAAGTGTAGATACAGTAGTTGACAAAAAAAAAAGTGGTAGGTGTAAAAAAATATTAAATTATCAAAATTATAACTTAAATTTAAAATCATTAACTCAAATAAAACAGAAATGCAAGTTTATATATATTTTAAAGTTCAAAACGGTTACACACCTAATTACGCTCGATAAGTAAAATTACAAATGATTATAATATTTTTTAAAAGAATTTAATATTATGCATTGATGTGTAAAATAATTTTACACTTTCATCAGATTTCAACCATTCATTTTGTTATATAACCATTTTTAAAAACTAATGATCACATCTTTTAATTTTATTATATATCGGTGTAAAATTAGTTTATATATGTTACTGTGCATTTTCTATTTTTTCCTTTTTAAAAATGATTTTAATAACTTTTGGCATCCGAATGAAACATTAGTTATTAGCAATCAACAAATATGTTTTAAATTAGGTAGAACAAGGAATATCCACACAACAAGTATGTTTCTAAATGACTTTATATGTGATGAATTATTTTATTTAATAATTAAATATAAATGATAAATTTTATTAATCTAATCTTAAAATAAAAAATTCTCTTTGAGTAGATCAAATCTAAAGATAATTATGTAATAAATTATTTTGTTTAATAACTAAATATAAATTAAATTTTAAAATTATTTGATATTTTATTAAATAATTACAAACAAACGTATATTAAATTTTTAAAAATATATAAATAAATAACGGTAGCTAGATTATATACATAGAAATTTTGGATTTTTATAAAATTTTGTGTATTTGATCATTAATATATTATATAAATAGTGAACGGTTAGATTAATAAAATTTATCATTTATATTAAATTATTAAAGAGAATAACGTATTTTTAGAGTCAACGAATTTCTACCTATAATTATAATTTGAATTTTTATTTATATATACATATAAAAAGTTTTTATACCGTAAATCAATCAAAATTATTAAACCATTAATAATTTTTTATCTTTATCATAATTACTTATAAATAACTCAAATGATTGACTGTAATTTATGAGCACCGTCAAACGTTTACATTGCCGGTGCATAAAAATTAAACTTTTATATTTTTAGTCTCGAGAATTCAACCTCAATTGATCTAATTAAACAAGAGAAAATGGACTATATATGTACCGTCAATATAAACTAAGGTCTGAGCATTTCAGTTTCAACATCTAAGACTGGTGTGCTTAATTTTAAGGAGAGATAGAGCGTTGTTTGTCCTCTAAGTGAGTAGTGGTTCGTGAATGTGTTTTTAACAATGGCGATGCTTCTGTTGTTAATGAAGTATGAGATATCGTGGAAACAAATATCCCTTATTTATTTTCTTTTGGTCAAATATGCATTTTCTTTGGAATAGGAAGGACTTGGTCACTAAGCTGAACGACTTCACTACTCTTGTGAGAGGAACCATGCCGTTGTTGTTGGTACCACCATGAAGATTCTATTATTAGATATACCTTTGACAACATAATACTAATTGCAACTATTTTATGGTTTTCATTACTAGTTAGGATTCATTTGCTTATTTCTATTTTTTTAGGATTTTTATTTGTGGATTACAAGTTTTGCTTATTTTTGTATACTTTACTAGGATGAATATGGTTTCTTAAAACAACTATCTTTTGCTCAATTTTGCTTGACTTCAATTCTATAATTGTCACAAGTGAAGATTTTTAAATGATTAATCTTCTTAATTGTTTAAGTTTTATTTGCAAAAAATATTATTTTTAGAAAACTCTTCCATTAGGGTCATTGTAGGTCATAAGAATTGGTTAAATTTGATATTAGTATCTTTGAATCAATTTATAAATTAATTTACACAGATCATGTTAAAGGGCTAGTTTGTTTAAGATTTAAAAAAAATATTTTATTAAAAAATGATTTTTATGTTGAAAACTAAATAGCAATTTTGATCGAGAAATAACAAATATATTTTTAATTGAAAACTGAGAAAAATTAAATTTTTTTCAAAAGTTGAGTGATTAAAATATCTTATACTTTTGTCAAAAAAAAAAAATAGATTCTTATTCATTTTATTCAATAATTATTAATGAGATATTTCACAAGTGTATAAAGATTTAATGGTTCAAGTACAAATTAGAAGTATCACGTTGATTAAAAAAGTGAATGTTGAATAACTATATAAGTGAGATGATTCATTTATACATACAATATGACATGATGAAAAAGATAACATATTATCATTCATAATTTTGAATATCAAAACTATTTATTTTTAATTTGAATATCAAAACAATTTTTTTTAAATCCCAAATATCAAAACAATTTTTTTTAAATCCCAAATATCAAAACTATTTTTTTATAATCTGTAACAAAGAATCTCAATATCTTGCCTCTATAAATTGATTCACTAGCTATGCTTAGTGTATGTATGGTCTATGCGGATAAAAATTAATTTTAAATTAAATATATTTGATTTTAGTTAAATATAAGTTCGATGTAAAGTGATTTATTATGTTTTGATGTATTTATATAAAAATGAGTTAAAAAATAAATTTATAACAATCACGATCTTCACTCAAACTATAAATTATTATTTTAAATTACAATCATTTTTAAAGGCATAATAAACATTATTTAATAGGACTTAAAATCAATTTTATATGTCAAGAAATCAAATGATAAAATTAATTTTATATGTCAATAAATCAAATTTTCAAATCAATTATATTACTCAAAAGCACCCAAATCAATGTTACATGTGACCAACCCCATATTTGTACCATAGCTCAGTGTTTTAGGTTACTCATGGCAGATTTATTTGCAAAATTCTTTTGAAAAAGTAAAAAATGACATGTATAATATCTATTGTTGTGCTATTTAAGAGTTTGGACTCCTTCAATTACTTGAGAGTAGGTGTGAAAATAGACCGACCAAACTAAGTTTTATAAGATATGAATTTTATCTACATTGAAAGTTTTAGGTATGAGTTTGGTCTATTACTTGTTAATAATCTATTGTTAAAATCTAATTTGTCATTTTTAAAATGTGACAAAGTCTAAAATCATGTTTAAAAATGTATTTCACTATTATTTTATGAGTCTACATCAATCACTACTTGAACTTTTTTAAATAGACGATTAAGTTAACATGACAATAAACTTACGTTATCATTTTGATATCTAGCATGATCTTTTCAAATATTTAATATTATATTTTATAATAATAACTTTAAATTTGTCAAACATTAATGTAAATCAACATATTTAAATTATAAAAAATGTTAACAAATTCACGATTTAATACAAAAACAAAGCTTAATATTATAATAACAATAGTAAAAAATTATTTATATTTAATTAATTACAATAGTGTGAGAGGCTTAAAAGACCATTACAGTGGCCTTGACTTGACTTTTTAGCTAAACATGCTTTTAGAAAATTTTTGACTTATACAAAAATAGAGTATGATCTACTCTATAGTAGGCTAAGCCACAGACACTATTAATAGATATGATTTATTTTCACTAATACTTGAGAGTTTATCTATGAGAGATAAATGTCAAAAATTACATTTAATATTTTAGTTACAAAATTATTTATCTTTTTCTATCTCACTAATGAACCTTTAATTACTTGAAGAGACTCAAACCTATTATTTAAACACATGTTTTGACACAAATACGGAACACTATGTGTTTCATATAAATGCCATATATAGTTTTTTTTTTAATTGAATAAAAAATATTTTAATTTTTTTATAAAAATAATAGAGGAATATTTTTGTAACACAAAGTGACATTATCTAGTTAGAATGTTCGTTAACTCATGAAAATACATATTGGTAACCATTTATTTTAATATATTTCTCATTGATCATTTGTAGTTTTTTTTCTTCTATAAATGAGTCGGTATATTTACCACCATTTAAAGTATTTTATTAACTACATATTTATTAACTACATATTTTAAATAGTACATAGATATTTCATTAACTACTTAGCGTGATTCCTTAACTATTAAAACAAAATACTTTTCTAAAGTGACTAATATCTTGTATTTTAATGGTTAGTAAAATATTTGTATACTTTAATAGTTTTATCACTATGTTAATAAGTGATTAATGTCTTATATTTTAATTATTAATAACATATATGTTAAAGAAGTGGTTCATTGCATACATTTTAATGGTTAATGATATAAATATGTATTTGTGTCTCAAAAACATTTCTCTATTGTTATTATAAAAATACTTTTTTCTTTATTGAAAAAAATATTATATATGTACTATTCACCATATAAATACGATGAAAATATATAGTATTGGTATTTAGTGTAATAACTTATTTAATTAATTTATATTAAAAATAAATGATAGTTAAAGTATTAATACATTAATTTAAAAATAAAGAATTTTAATTAAAATAAAAATGGACAAAAAAGTAATATGGGAAATTTTTAAGGGGCAAAGAGAAGATTTTCCTTATTTCTCCTCAGTTTATCCTTTCCTGAAAAAATACTCAATCATTCTCTCATTTTTCTCCTCTTCTTCCTATAACTAGTTTGAATGGTAACCTCATTGTTATTGTTCACATTATCTTCCAAATCCTCTATTTTTTCTTCTCTTCCAAGACTAGTAGTTCACTAAAGTCCCCCAACGCTGCCAAACAACTTTGCATGTTGGAAACTATATATTCATCCTTGTGAATCAACTCAAATTAGTGAAGTAAGGAATCCATCTTCAAGAGGAGCTTAGAGCTACTTTTGACCATAATCTTCTTCTTTTTGGTGTCATTTATTGAGTTATATTACATTAACTTCTTTTAGCATGAGGGTTTTGAGAATTCATTCACTGAAATTCTTTACTTCTTGTCAGAAACTGTTTTTGGGGCATTACAAGTTAAAAGAACTTAAAGCATGAGAAAATTGAATTTTTAGCATATAGGTGAATTGAAACTACACCAACATGGTTTTAAAATATCATGCATGCTGTTTGTTTGATCATTGCATGATTGTTGTGTTAAAAATTTAGGAACTCTTAGGATTTCGAGTAAATAATTGTAGTTTAATGTGTGAATCTTGTTGCTGAAGGAGAACAATCAGGACATTTAGGTTTGTTCTAAGTATTGAACAACAAATAAAGGAGAACAATCAGGACGCTCATTGGGGTTTGGCAAGACCACATTTACTAATCAGGATTCAATTTTCTTGGTGACCCACATTAAGATATTGAGCGACTTTTCCTTGTTTCAAGGAAAATATTTGAGGTCATGTTTAGTTTTCAAAATCATAATGCAATAATGATTTCAATTATGCTTTTATGAAAAATTAAAGTTAAGAGCTTCATCGTGAGATACATCATAATTTAATATTTTTATGCATATTTATGAAAGAAATATTTTTAATCTACACCTTCCTTAATTTTCATAACTTACTGAGATTTTATCTCACTCATTTATTTTTGTATTAGAGATTGGAGAAAACTAAGATACGAGTTGAACATTAGAGGATTGATCCAAACTTATAAATTTTAAAATTTTAATGTATTGAATTATATAATGCAATGAAAATTTGTTAAAGATTTAAATTAGTTCAAATTGTAATATTAATTTATGAATCTACCAAAAACAAACAGTAAACTATATTTTGCTTGTATGATTCTAATTATTATTTCTTTATATTTGCCTTTGGATTGTGTTATCACAGTAGGCTTTCTATCGTTGGAAACTATTGAATGTGTCTTGTTAACGTCGAGAAGCTTTTTATTTTTCTTTCAACTTTTAATTTATTTTCTGTTAATTTAATTTATTGGTGAAATTTAACCTTTTCCCATACGTGATCTCCAATAGAGATAGAATTAACTTTCTTTGATTTCCTTAGAATAGTACACTTACCTATTCTTGCAATTCACATATCAATAACTCCTTATAATTGTCCTTATAATTGTCCTTGTATATAACTTCCCTATTTCTAATTATGCCCATATGTTTTCTTAATTCTCTTCTCAACAAATATTTATTAACATGATGATTCCTTTTCATCAATGCAGTTGAAGACTGACATACAAATTGGAAGGACTCTTTAAGGTATATATCTTTGAATTGGTTTAAAGCTTTAAAATACTTTATTAGGATTCTGGTTGACATGAACTGGATCAAAATCATATATACCAACCTCAGTTTTTTTCCACTTGTTTTTCTTTGAGAATTCTAACCTGGTGAGAGATTAGGAAACTATTTTCTTTTGGTTAATGGAACAAGCTTTTGTTGTTATTCTTAATTTAAAAGTATTTAATTGATCACATAATCCTATTATATAATTTAATTGAATTAAATATAGAGAATCGAATTGTATCCTAATGTAACTAAAACCACTTCCATTCATTGATTATTGTACAGTTTTTTGAATCATAAAAATATTGTTAGTTTATATGTTATATCGAGGATTTGTGTGAATTATTCTAACATACTTGCTAATATGTGTCCACTTCATCAGTTGTTACTTGTTACTTGCAAATTAGTCACATTTACTTCATAATTTTGTATGTCAAATTAAGTAAACATTTACTATTTTTATTTATGTATCATTAAATTTTTTAAATTAAATAGTTCAATTTAACTTCAAACATGAAAGAGGATAATATAAAAAATTATTATACTTTGGATTTGGATTTATGTCTTAAGAAAGTAAAAAAAGTAGGATATCACTTGTTACATATGTGATATGTTTTTTTGTTTTTTTTAGAGCACATGTGAAATTTTATACTAAATGATTGTTCGTATGTTTTTTTGTTGCACATTTGATATTATGATTGGGTAGCTCTCATTAATTGTCCACTTTTATTAGTTGACGATAGCGTCGGCGGCACTATTAAATATGTTGATTTTGACTTTAGCGATGGTCCGTCCGACGCAAAAGAAATTTTTTAAATGATGTGTCAATGAATATAATTTAACGTTAAATATTCGATTTTGCTTCTAGCGTCGGCTTATAATAGGTATGACCGAACTATATTAGCGTCGGATGACATTTAACCGACACTGTGTATTAGCTTCAACAGTTTTAGCTTAGGCCCGACACCCACACTAATTAAACACTAAATCAACTTCAGCGTCGACTTTTGTCCTATTAACGTGGATTTTTGTCCGACGCTAAAATTTGTTTTTCTAATAGTGGTATTTATAATCATCACAAGCAATTATTACAAGTCAATAGTTAAAGAGCAATTCATCTTTTAAAAGATGTATCGTCTTTTTAAACATGAATCATAATTTCTACTTAATGTCTTTCTTAAATTAGCATTAATTAATTAATCACTTATGCTTAATTATTTATTATTGCTAATTCTTAGTAAGTAATTATCAACTTACTCAATTAACAATCAATTTTAATCAATCATTACTTATTAGTATCTATATTCCAAATTATAAGTCATTTCGACAATTTTACACAAGTTAAAAAATATAATTAATTTTTGTGTAGAAAAAAGAAATTATGAATTATTTTATAAAATTATTATTTATAAATGATAAGAGAAAAAAAAGTTAATAGAAAGAGAAGAAAAGAGGATATTATATAGAAAAATAAACATTAAATATTTCATATATATGTAAAACGACCTATGATTTGGGGCAATATATTGTTTTCTTCGCGAAGTGACTTATAAGTTTGTACGGAGATATACCTTTTAAATCATATAAACAAATTAATTGATCAGTTAGGTAACATAATCAAGTATATCAAACTTTTAGCTACTTTTTTTCCGACATAAAATAATATTTATTAATTTAAATTGTAGAATACATGCAATACAAACTCATATATGTTTAAAATAAAAAAAAATAAATTTATAAACAAACTAATATTATATAAGTAAATAACATAAAACGACAATATAGTATCAAATAGTAACGTGTCTACAAATATAATAAAATTTAAATATTTAAAATATTTATATCTTTGGATTTGTAATTTAACGACGTCAAAATAATTGATTAAAATATATAATCAATCAAAGTTTCTATATCAATCTTAACTAAAACAAACACTGCACTAAAATAAAATTAAAAAAGTGTGATATTTAGACAAAAAAAATTAAAAAACATCACACTCAAAAGACACAATTACAACAACAAAAAATACGAAAGAAAAATTAAATTTATATAAAAGTAACTTATTTAAATAAAATAAAGAAATAATAATTTAGAAAAATAATTGTAGATAAAAAAAATATCATCAATAATCATTCTCTCATAAAAGAAAAAAAGGAAATATCGTACAATTTTTTTATTTTGGAGAGGCAGCTCCGATACACACATTTTTAGGTATCAATTTTTAGCTACTTTTTAAATTTCAATTATTCCGTAATTGAGTAGTTAAACTTTAATTGATTAATCTTCAACTTTGAAAATTTTAATAGTACTGATTACTTCTAATCGATTAATTAACTCACTTAACTCTTTAATAATTTGTTCAATCGATTAGTCCACTACTCTAATGCATTAAATTATCATTCTAATCTATTACTATCAAATTAGCCCATTATTAAAGTTAATCAAAAAATATCAACCCAACTCATTAACTTAATATATCATTAAATTTATCCTCCATAGTGTCACCCTAATCCTTTGGTCATTATTCCATCTCGTTGTTTCCTTTACTTTAGCAATTGTTATTTCCCCAATTAGTTGACATGGTCATCCTAATTGATTAATACTATAAAAACAATCATATTAATTCATTAGAATCATGATCACAATATAACAATAGCAAACAAATCATTATTTATTAACAAACATGATAAATATTGAATGAATATACAAATTGATCTCTAAAGTTGTAAACATTAATCAAATTAGTTTTTGAATTTTGTGAATTAGTCAATACATTTTTTAAATTATAAAATATCAATTGAAATAGTTCTTATGTAAATTGATCGATGAAATTTTATTATATGAAATAAACTTTTGATTAATTGTAATTGATTATAGATTAATCATATTAATTTGTGATGATATTAATATAAAAATGTAGAGGAGTCAAATATTCAATTAACATGTCATTTAATATTTTCTAACGATAAAAATTTAAATATAAACTACTTTAATTACTATTTTACAATTTCATAAATGTATTTATTAATTTGAAAAACTCATGGGTTAATTTGCCTTACGCTTATAATTTAAATGATGAATTTATCTATTCGCCAAATATATTCATCAATCCATCATTCAATATCACAAATCATCACTTATCATGCAAGTAAGAATCTAACACGTTAAAGGAAAATAAACATTCGCTGACGATTATGCACAATACTACACACACTATATGCAAGGAAAGGTTATCCCATACCTAAATAATCCAGCACATGGCATAAATAACCTTATGGATAAAAAATTCATACTTTTTTTTCCAAAACTTTATGGAATTCATATTACATATGTGATCAATAAGAAAATTTATATTGTCTTTTTGAACTAATTCATAGTTATCCTGATAGAAAAATGTAAATGTTACAATTTTTTATTTTGAAATATACAGATTAGCGTAGTTGAAATTGGTTGAAGTGAAAGTGTTGTCTGCTTAGATGCAGGTAGGTACTCCAATTTTGATTTGACTTAAATGTGGTGGATGGTAGCAGCAGAGAAGGTGAATAGCCAAAATAAAAAAGAATGTAGAGATCACGTAACTTTTTAATTGAGCAATTTAATCTTATTGGTTCATTTTGACATAATGGTTGATATTTTATCCTTTTAATCATTCTTTTCATTTGATGTATCCCCTATATCTCAATACATATATTCAAAATGTTTAATTTATGTGAAAATGAGAAGAGTACTTGTGAGCCATTGGATTAAAATTGATAATTGAAATTATAATGTTATTTTAGTTCCTCACCTGCCACAACTTTCTATTTTCACTAAAAAAAAACATTTTGCTCTTTTTTATTTTATTTTCTTTTTCAATATCTTCGTTAAATAAATAAATAAATAACGAAATTTAAGTCTCTCGTCTTTAACTCTATCATTAGGGTTGAGAAAAAAATTTGATTATGAGGTCTAAATCCATAATCGAATTTAAAATTTATTTTAAATATATGACTATAATCCAATTTATTTACAATCAATTGAATATCCATTAATATTTTATTTTTGAATTTGAAATTTATCCAATTATTATTCACTCATATTTTATTTTTTGATTTGAATCATAAATTCTTTCTTCGAATCTTAATTCATTTTTCTAAATTGTAATTTACATACAATTTAAATTAAATTAGCAAGATGCTCTTTTTTTTTTTTTCCATTAACGCAAAAAAAAAAAAAATTGATGCATCTTCTTTAATTTCGATGACGACGACGAGGTAGCCATTCTTGAACATTAACTCCATTCTTCCATTTATCTCTTCCTTTTCTACATTTCAATTCCTTCCTAACATAACAATACTTCGTTTTTTTCTTCATTTCTACAGGTATCAAGTTTTTTTTTATCATTCCTCCTGTAGCACGAGTTTTCAGTAGAAATTTCATCATTTTCATGACCTTAACAAATTTTTATCTTTTCACAACAAAAAATCTATTTTCTAAAAAACATATTTGCCTTTTTTGATAAACTAAACTTCGTACCTTTAGTTTTAAAATAATGCATAAGAACATGACTCATTTTTAATAACTTCATTTTGTATAAATTAGTCTTTTTGTTTATCTTAGATTTTTCTTTTATGTTTTCTTTTGACATCTTATATAAGTTTAACCATTTTTTTTCTTTCATATTTATATAAATATTATATTTTGTCAATATTTCATCCTGTTGTAAATCATTTATTGTTTACGATAATGAAAAGAAAAATATGCTCAAACTTATTCGTAGTTTTGTCATCATAGTTTCATAATGCATCAAACTCTTGAAATTAATAAGTTATATCAAATTTTTCATACATAATGTCAAAGTTTTCAAATTCATTAAAATTACGCAAATCAATTAAAAAAATAAATGAATTTTAACTAATTCAAGAAAAAAAACTCGATATAAAAATTGAATTTGTCAAAACCGGTTACATAACCAGAAATCAATTATTTAACTATAACCTATTTTACAATCAATTTTATAACCGATTTTAACAAAAAAATAAATTTAATTATAAATCTTAAATCATATAATAATTTTAAAATAGATATAATTTAATTTAAAAAAACAAAAATCAACCGTGCACATCCCTACCTATCATACATTCATACCAAATCCCATCATAAAATCCTTCACAAGATTATATTTCCAAATCCTTCACAAGATTATATTTCCAAAGATTAATGGACTTCATTTTCAAGTATTTATAAATATATAGCAAATATTGTTTTTTTATTTATTTGGAGAAAACGCACAAAAACATAAAAAATAATAAAAGTCTTCATGAATCTCCTTAAAAGGGGCAAATAACAAGAATCTTTTACAGTGAAATAAAAATGAAAGATCAAATATAAATTAGAATAAAAAAAACAGATATTCTTGTGTTTATCCAAGAACCCAAAAGAAATCAAAATTATGTAAAAAGAAATAATATTTTCAAATCAATTTCATAACCGCATGAATAAAAATATTGAATTCTGTCATTGAACTATTGCAAAATATCTAATGGCGAACCACTACAATCATAAAAACATTGCATTAAACCTAACTTGCACTGAACCACTAAACTTCTGTAGTCTAGACCAATTGAATAATTTGAATACTACTAGATATAACAGTGAAATACAATTGGATAAGGATCATAATAGATTCAAATAGTTTTTTAAATCAATTTATTAAGTCTATTTAATACGAAAATTGCTTATTATGAAGACTTAATATAATAGTTTGACATAAAATGATACTAAGCAATTAGATATTATAGTCTAATCTGTTGGCATACTAGGACGATCATCTCATAATCCCAAAATGGAAAAAAATGCATATTAGGCTTAAACTAACCAATTGGCCTAGTACTAGGGTACTCTATGCAAAATGGAGTGTTAAAGGCACACACACAATGCCAAATTTTCTTGGAGACAATGCACTACCCCAAAATCTTCTACAAAAGTGTATATACACATTATAATAGTTATAAATGTGTGTTATATATATAATTTTGCTTTGTATATTATCCTAAAGTGTCATGCGGCGAATGTCATGGCATTGTGTTTCATGTCGAAGGTGATGAGTCCGAGTCCCATAAGATACCTTATTTGGTATAGTTAAATTAAATATAAGAGTATAGCAATAGGAGACTGATTATAAATGATTCAATTAAACAATTATAAATTCAGGTAGGCAATTATATGGCAATTGTCCTAGCAAGTATATAAGTTGAGAATTCAGAATTGTAAATCATGAATTTCAATAATATAACTAAAATACTTTAATATATATATAACAAGCTCCATCACTGGACATTGCCTCTTGTCTCCCTTCTCAATTCTATTTCATTAATCATAACATTTGTCCTAGTTGTCTACGAATATCGACTATATTTTGAAATTGTTACATGTTTAATTAATATGTATTGTTACGGTAAAAAAAATATACCCATACATTCAATTAACTTTTACCACATAGATAATTTTAGAAATATTTTAGAATAATAATATAACAAAGTGATATAATAATGATTTGTTTTAAAAAAATAATGATATATATGATTGAATTGATTTGTAATTTTTTTTATGTTAAAAGTTTATATAAATTAATTTTTTTAATTATATATTACTATATTTAGAATAAAATATTCAAAAAGTTGATATATTTTATCTAAATTTTAAAATAAATATATCAATTTCTTTTTTATTGAATTTAATTATTATATATTATTGATATAAATTTTTTTACATTATTAATATGTTACAACCATTTATATACATGAGTTTAAAAGTAATTATAATAAAAACTAAATAATTATATTTTTATAACTATATTTTATTTATTACTGTATTTTGTTTTCTGAGTCAATTTATTACTGTATATTACACTATAGTAAGTAATGTAACAAAAAGAAAATACTATAGTAAGTATATTCATAAACTTCATTAAATTATTAATGAAACAATAAAAAGAAATTGCTCATTAATCATGAATGCATGATTTATAAAAGGAATAAGTGAGTAATTTTGTTGAGAAAATAGGGGCAATCTCAAAGGATACTTCCGTAAATGAGTATTGAATTTTTTGTCATAAAGGCAACAACACAACAAACGCTCTCTTATCACTCTCAACCTTTTCTCTCTCCTCTCTCTAACAAAAAAAATCATTTTCATTTTTTTTAAAAAAAGAAAAAAATCGTTAGGGTTTGACCCAAAATTGCACAATCGCGTGCGACCCACATAGTGGAATTTCCACACCGATTTGGACAACTTCACTCTCTATTACCCTTCTCTTCCCAAGATCCATCTTCTCCCCGAAACTTGCGGTTTTTAGAGAGAGAAAATCGCTGTATTAAATCTTCACTTAGAGAGAGAAAAAAGGGGTAAAAAAGAATAATGTTGTAATAATCAAGCTCAGGAAACCCGAAAAGTTTGGGTTTTTCTTCAATTTTTGGAGGGATTTGAGGTTTTTCCTTTTGTGGGGTCTCTTGATTTTTACGAATTTTGATTTTTTTTTTTTTTTGTAGTGAGAGTGATCTGAATTGTGGGTTCTTTTATTGCCACGGGTACTTCATTGAAAATTTGGGATAGTTTGTATGCAATCCAGTGGTGGTGGACCTGGCCGGGCGGCGGGGCGGGTGTCGACTTCGTCGGCAGCTGCTTCGCCGTCTTCTTCGTCTTCGGCATCACAGTTAGGGTTTGAATCTTTGCAGCAACAACAACAGCAGCAGCATCAGCAGCATCAGCAACAGTTAGGTTCTAGGCAGGTGTGGAAGTTATGGGTTTTAGCTGAATTTCTATAACACTTTGAATTGAACATGTTACTTTCATGAGTTATGGTTTACAGTGAAGTTGGTTAAGTAGTGTTTGAATGTTGATGATGCCTAGTGTTGTGTGTGTGCAGGGGTTGCTTTTTTTGGTTTATAGGTTTTGACTTTTGATGACTTGTTAATAAGCTTGTTCTGTTTTGGGAATTGGGAGTGTGTTGGAATTTGGGCTGTGATGAAATTTTCCTTGTTTTTTTTTGGGTTTTTATTATGGAAACCTCGTACTTGTCTGTATACTGTCCTAGATTGTCGGGCTTTGTGGTTTGTATATTTCAAGAACAATTAATTTTTCTGGTGTACAAAGAGGAGTCAAACTAGGCATGTGTTAATGTGTTATTTTTTAGTATAAAGTGCAAAACTTACGGTAATCATTGAACTTAAGGTGCAATTGAGTAATGTCATTGTCAGTTTTTTCCAGTTATGTTTCCTTTCAATCTCTATGCTTTATGATTTTTTTTTTAATAATTATTTGGTCTTTGTTGCATTTAATATATGTTCATATGTGACTTTTACTTATTTAAAAACATAACTATTCTGTCTTTACTATTTATTTTCTGAGTTTCCTTTTCGACATTGATGAGCATTAGGATGAAACCTCTAATTGATAAAACTTGATGTTTGTGTTTTCATTTAAATTCCTCTTCCCTTCCCCTCTCATTTTCTCTCTTCTGCTGATGTTGTTGTATTTGTCTTGATTTAATCATGTTGATTGAAAGTGTTAAATTGCTGTCTTGTCAGCTTCTGCATATTGTTGATTTAACCTTTATCTCCCCGCTGCTTATAACTTACTGTTATTACTTAATAGTAGCAAAATTCCTCTTCCCTTCCCCTCTCATTTTCTCTCTTCTGCTGATGTTGTTGTATTTGTCTTGATTTAATCATGTTGAGTGATTGAAAATGTTAAATTGCTGTCTTGTCAGCTTATGCATATTGTTGATTTAACCTTTATCTCCCCGTCGCTTATAACTTACTGTTATTACTTAATAGTAGCAAAATTTGAGGGATGTCATTAATTTTAAATTCGTCTGTTTCTTGTTGAGTTTGGTTTTGTATATAATGCTATCATAATGGGAAAATCATCATGGTATTGACTTCTTTCTCAAAATGGTGTGATGGCTAATATAGGACTAATTTTCATTTTTCTGCATGCGTCATAATGGTGGTTGCGAGTTTGTCACAACTCATTATTTTCCAAGAAGTGCTATTTCGTATTTTTAAATTTTGAAAAGCTGAAATCATCATCATGACTACAGTTGCAAGTCTTGGAGCCAAATCATCTTGTTATACTCGACGGCTTGATGCAATTTTTGTAGAATTTTGTCTGTCTTGAAAACAATGAAATTTGCTTTATTATTATTACTGTCTTATTATGTCTGTCTTGTTTTTAGTGCAACCTTTCTGCCAAACGATTAGTGTTATTGAACCGTGACTTTAACTTAACTGTATTTAAATGCAGTCATTTCAACAGCAACTGCTTAGAAAACCCGAAGGAAATGAAGCATATTTAGCTTATCAAGCAGGGCGTCAAGGTGCATTTGGGAGTAACAATTTCTCACCTCCTAATGCTATGCAACTTCCCCAGCAGTCTCGAAAATTCATGGATTTAGCTCAACATGGCTCCAACCAAGATGCACAGCTCAGAGGTCAAGGTAGTGAGCAGCAAATGATAAACCCTGTCCACCAAGCATACCTTCAATATGCTTTCCAGGCTGCGCAACAAAGGCCGCCTGCTATGGGAATTCATTCACAACAGCAACCTAAGATGGGAATGTTAAACCCTGCATCCGTAAAAGAGCATGAAATGCGTATGGGAAATCTGAAAATGCAGGAGATTATGTCTATGCAGGCAGCGAATCAAGTTCAAGGATCGTCTTCTAGGAATTCATCTGAACACATTGCTCGTGGAGAAAAGCAGATGGAGCAAGGACAGCAGATAGCACCTGAACAGAAGAATGAAGGAAAGTCTTCAGCTGTGGGACCAGGCAGTGGCCACTTAATACCTGGAAATATGACGAGATCTATTCAAGCACCAGAAGCACAGCAAGGCATTCAAAATGTTATGAACACTCAGATTGCAGTAGCTGCTCAATTGCAGGCCATGCAGGCATGGGCACGTGAAAATAATATCGATTTATCACATCCTACAAATGCAAACTTAATGGCAAAGCTCATTCCACTGATGCAGTCAAGAATGGTCTTACAACCAAAGGTCAGTGAGAGCAACATCGGTGCACAGTCATCACATGTACCTGTTTCAAAGCAGCAGGTTAATTCTCCAGCGGTTGCAAGTGAGAGCTCGGCACATGCTAATTCATCTAGCGACGTGTCTGGGCAGTCAGGTTCTTCGAAAGCCAGACAGACAGTTCCCACCAGCCATCTTGGGTCAACAACTAATGTTGGTACAGCTGGTCACTCTGCTGACATGGCTATGCAACAATTCAGTGTTCATGGTAGAGAGTCTCAAGCTCCTCCAAGGCAACAAGTAAAAGGTGGAAATGGAATTCCATCTATGCATTCTCAGCAATCCTCTACAACTGTTAACATAGGTGCAGACCATCCTTTGAATGCTAAAAGCTCATCTTCTGGTGCAGAACCTCCTCAAATGCTGTACATCAGGCAGTTAAACCAATCCACACCTCAGGCTGGAGGTCCAACAAAAGAAGGAGGTTCGGGAAATTATGCCAAACCTCAAGGAGCACCAGCTCAGATTCCTGATAAGCGAAGCGGATTTACCAAACAACAGCTACATGTTCTTAAAGCACAGATACTAGCATTTAGGCGGTTGAAGGTTCTATCTCTGATTCTTTTCTCATTATTCGGTTCTTTCTAAATCTGTCACCTTATGTATGCCTGTGCTAGGTATATGTATGCTCTCCCAGCAAAGATGTACTATTCGTAATCTTAATCCTACTAATTTTATTTTTCTGTTGGTTGATAGAAAGGAGAAGGTACTCTGCCACAAGAACTTCTTCAAGCTATCACTCCACCACCCCTTGAGATGCAGGCAAAACATTCAAACCATTCCACGGGAGGACAAAATCAAGTCAAATTGGCTGGAAATACTGTGGCAGAACAACCACGGCATGTTGAGGCCAAAGCCAAGGAATCACAATCTACTCCTGCTGTTAATGGACTCAGTTCATTAAAGCAGGAATCCTTTTCAAGGGATGACAAACCTGCTCCTCCACCAGTTCATATCCAAGCTGTTATGCCGTCTGTATCAAAGGAACCTGCTGCTTCAACATCGTCTGCTGGAAAGGAAGAGCAAAAAACAATTGGATGCTCTTTTAAGCCAAACCAGGACAATGAACATGGAAATAACAGTGCTCCTGTTAGAAATGAGTCGGCATTAGATCGGGGAAAGGCTATTGCACCACAAGCCTCTGTATCTGAATCAATGCAAATTACAAAACCTCCACAAGCAAACACTGTTTCTCAGCCAAAGGATGCGGGACCAACCAGAAAATATTATGGACCCCTGTTTGACTTTCCTTTCTTCACTAGGAAACATGACTCATTTGGATCATCAATGATGGTAAACAACAGCAATAATTTGTCACTGGCATATGATGTCAAAGATCTTCTTTTTGAGGAAGGCGTGGAAGTTCTTAACAAGAAGAGGAAAGAAAATTTAAAGAAGATTGAAGGTTTGCTGGCTGTAAACTTAGAGAGGAAACGAATTAGGCCTGATCTTGTGTTGAGATTGCAAATTGAAGAGAAAAAGATTCGCCTTTTAGATCTTCAGGCACGATTGAGGGATGATATTGATCAACAACAACAAGAGATAATGGCAATGCCAGATAGGCCATATCGTAAGTTTGTTAGGCTGTGTGAACGCCAGCGTATGGAACTTGCTAGACAAGTGCAGGCATCTCAGAGAGCTGCAAGAGAGAAGCAACTCAAATCTATATTTCTATGGCGTAAGAAACTTCTTGAGACACACTGGGCAATTCGTGATGCCCGTACTGCCCGCAACAGGGGGGTGGCCAAATATCATGAGAGGATGTTGCGGGAATTCTCAAAACGTAAAGATGAAGACAGAAACAAAAGGATGGAAGCCTTAAAAAACAATGATGTTGACAGATATAGGGAGATGTTGCTGGAGCAGCAGACTAGCATTCCGGGTGATGCTGCAGAGAGATATGCTGTTCTTTCATCTTTCTTATCCCAGACTGAAGAGTATCTACATAAATTAGGAAGTAAGATAACGGCAGCCAAAAATCAACAGGAAGTGGAAGAGGCATCAAAAGCAGCTGCAGCTGCTGCACGATTGCAGGCATGTTTCACTGACCCGCTTCCCTTTACTGATCCAATGTTTTGAGAAAAAGTATTTCTTTATGTTAAATCCCACTTTTTCTTTACAAATTGAAATTAGTTTTGAGGATTCTGATTTTGATGGTTTCTAATGTTCTATGACATCATTTAAATGTTTCTGATTCATTATTTATTTTTGACCAAAGGGTCTTTCTGAAGAAGAAGTCAGAGCTGCTGCTGCTTGTGCCGGAGAGGAAGTGATGATTAGGAACCGTTTTCTGGAGATGAATGCTCCTAGAGACAATTCATCTGTCAACAAGTGAGTTTTTGTTAATTTAGTTTTAACATGTATGTATGTCTTTAGTTTTGACACAAAAATGCTTGAGCAAAGGTGTAATTGTAATGAAATTAATAGCTCAAAATGCGTTTATGTATTTTTAGGAGGGAATTAATTTAAATGTCCTGATCATTTTATATAACTGTTTTTGAAACTTAATTTAATTTGCTCTTTTCCAGGTATTATAACCTCGCACATGCCGTGAATGAAATGATCATAAGACAACCGTCTCTATTACGAGCAGGAACATTGAGAGACTATCAGCTTGTAGGTTGCTACGTTATTGAAATAGTTATTCTTTACACGATTTCTCTTTGTTGTATTCTTGAACAAGATTTCAAGGTATTGGCACGATTTTTTTAAGGTTGGATTGCAATGGATGCTTTCTTTGTACAACAACAAATTAAATGGAATTTTGGCCGATGAGATGGGTCTTGGCAAAACTGTACAGGTTAGCCTTATTTTGTTGCTTTTCTCTTCCTTAGATTAGGAAGGAACATTTATCATAATCTTTTTTTGGAAGCTGAGTGACTTCATATTTCATAATTAAGTTTATTATGTCTTACATGGGAGATGTTAAATGTTTATAAGGGTAATATATAATAATTTACTGTAATAATTGTCTGTTCCATCTATAAACTTAATCTTTTTTCCTCTCTAGGTTATGGCATTGATTGCATATTTGATGGAATTCAAAGGAAACTATGGCCCACATCTTATAATAGTCCCAAATGCCGTTATGGTTAACTGGAAGGTGAGTTTTTAAACTTACTCATTTGATTAATATTACTATTCTCAGTGATTTTTTTAACAAGAAAAACAATCTTTATTATGCAGAGTGAGTTATATAAGTGGTTGCCATCTGTGTCGTGCATTTTTTATGCTGGAGGAAAGGATTATCGATCAAAATTATTTCATCAAGTAAGTGTGCCTCAGGTTATCAGATATAGTATTAATGTAGAAAGTAATGGGAAAAATGCTCTCATGTTTATTATTACAACCTAGGACTGTTTTATATAGAAGAAACTACAGTACATGCTGTCCCAATAATTAAAAGTACTAATAAAATCATATTAAGATAAAGTAAGGGGGAATAAAATCATATCTTTCCTGATTCTTCTACAGTTAAAGATAAAGAGTATTATTTTGTTAATTACTGCCTAATTTATTTTTCTACATTTACAATAGGTTTCTGCTCTGAAATTTAATGTCCTGGTGACTACTTATGAGTTCATCATGTATGACCGGTCAAAACTTTCAAAAATTGATTGGAAGTATATCGTGATTGATGAAGCACAAAGAATGAAGGATAGAGATTCAGTTTTAGCACGTGATCTTGATAGGTACCGTTGTCAACGACGCCTGCTTTTGACAGGAACACCGTTACAGGTCAGCTTTCTTTTGATACAATATGCTACATTATTGTAAACAAATAGTGTCTGTGACTGTATATTCTTTTATTTCTTTTGTGCACTATTTGGTTCAAGCAATACCATTTTTTTACCATCAAGTATGCAGTTTTTGATCTTGTTAAGCTTGTGTTTCCCTTTATAACAAGTATTTGTTCGTTTGTATGTTAAATATTTGCGCAGACTCATAAGAAGGCCACAAAAACAACACTAACTTGCTGAGCTGAGTTAAGAATTAGTTTACCTGCATCTGAACATGTACAAATTATAACTTTTATTTAGATAATCTCAAGATATAATGTATAGCATTCCATATATAAGGATGAGGGGTTGTAATGTGCAGTTTAACTTTCTAGGTGATGAGGACAGATGAGAAGCAAGATATACAGAACCATTTAAAAACCAGTTATAAATGGGGCCAAAAAATATATATTTAACCAAAAATCAATTTTGCTCCAAATGTTTGCTGCCAATAAGTATGTTACATGATAAGTTTAGATCAGCTTTAACCGAGCTTGCAGTCCTGGTTGACATGCCTACCTGAAGGACGGTGCTAAGTGTGGTGCTAGGTCAATTAACAGTTATCTGTTGTACACGAAGTTTTTGTTTTCCGTCACAAGTTACTATATTAGATAGTATGATATGTTTGCTATTGGCCTGTAATTTAATCATGGATCAAGTGCTCAAATGTGTTGTCTCGTTACCATGTCCTTCGGTCAAATATATTTCAGATTATGTCATTTTTGCTTGCTTAATTGTTGCCGGCAATGTATTATAAGTTATTTTACAAATAATTCCTAATTAAAATGTAGTTTTCTCTACCAAAATAAATGATTATATGTTAAAAGTGAACAGCAACACCACCCACAGGCATAGTCTTTTCCTACTAGGTGAGGTTGGGTACATGGATTAAATGATGCCATACTGTCTTATTGTTAATCGTGTCCAATGACAGACGACCATTTAAATCCAAATCCTCTTTAATGGCTTGATCTATGATTTTTCTTGGTTGCTCTCTACCCCAAATTATTGGAATATTCTTAATAGAGCTGGTATCAAGTAATTGCTAATTGATAAGTCATATAGATACTTGATACAATGTTAATTTTGTTGATGGGATTGTTTGCGGTGTGATTTTCTCTGCAGAATGATTTGAAGGAACTCTGGTCACTTTTAAATTTACTTCTTCCTGAGGTTTTTGATAATAAGAAAGCCTTTCACGATTGGTTCTCAAAACCATTTCAAAAGGAAGGCCCTACTCAAAATGCAGAGGATGATTGGCTTGAAACAGAGAAGAAAGTCATCACAATCCATCGACTTCATCAAATTCTCGAGCCTTTCATGCTCAGGCGTCGTGTCGAAGATGTTGAGGGCTCACTACCACCAAAGGTTTGTTCATAGTCCCCTAACTTGACCGCTTGTGCTATTTCTGGTGTTTCAGTCCTAATATTACTGCTGCATTGCAGGACTCCATAGTTTTAAGATGTAAAATGTCATCCGTCCAGAGTGCCATTTACGATTGGGTCAAATCAACTGGCACCCTTCGTCTTGATCCCGAGGATGAGGAACGTAAGATTCAGAAGAATCCTGCCTACCAGGTGAAACAATATAAAACTTTAAACAACAGATGCATGGAGCTTCGGAAAACTTGCAATCACCCGTTGCTTAATTACCCCTTCTTCAGTGACTTATCTAAAGAATTCATTGTAAAATCTTGTGGAAAATTGTGGATCCTGGATAGGATCCTCATAAAACTTCAAAGAACCGGACATCGGGTTCTACTGTTCAGTACCATGACAAAACTTCTTGACATCTTGGAAGAATACCTGCAGTGGCGAAGACTTGTGTACAGAAGAATTGATGGGACAACTAGTTTGGAAGACCGCGAATCAGCTATAAATGACTTCAATAGCCCTGATTCAGATTGTTTCATCTTCTTGCTTAGCATCCGAGCTGCTGGGCGAGGCCTTAACCTTCAGTCCGCCGACACAGTTGTTATCTATGATCCTGATCCAAACCCTAAAAACGAGGAGCAGGCTGTTGCCAGAGCTCACCGTATTGGACAGAAAAGACCAGTCAAGGTTATCTACATGGAAGCAGTTGTCGACAAAATCCCTAGTCATCAGAAGGAGGATGAAGTGAGAGGTGGAGGCACTGTCGATCTGGAGGATGAACTTGTAGGCAAGGATCGCTACATAGGATCCATTGAGAGCCTCATAAGGAACAATATTCAGCAATATAAGATAGATATGGCTGATGAAGTCATTAATGCTGGACGTTTCGATCAAAGAACAACACATGAAGAAAGGCGTTTGACTTTGGAGACATTATTACACGATGAAGATAGGTATCAAGAAACTCTCCATGATGTTCCATCACTGCTTGAGGTAAATCGCATGATTGCTAGGAGTGAAGAGGAAGTTGAATTGTTTGATCAAATGGATGAAGAACTGGATTGGGTTGAGGATATGACACGTTATGATCACGTGCCTAAATGGATTCGTGCCAATACAAAAGAAGTTAATTCTGCTATTGCTGCTCTATCAAAAAGACCATCAAAGAACACTTTATTGGGTGGTAATATTGGTATGGATCCAACTGAACTTGGTTCTGAAAGAAAAAGGGGACGGCCTAAAAAGCATGCTAATTATAAAGAGCTGGAAGATGAACATTTGGAATACTCTGAAGCAAGCTCTGAAGAAAGAAATGGATATGCAAATGAAGAAGGGGAAATAGGGGATTTTGAAGATGATGGGTATAGTGGAGCTGATGGAGCTCAGCCTGTTGATAAACATCAGCTGGAAGATGGTCTGCTTTGTGAAGGTGGATATGAATTTCCTCAATCTGTAGAAATTGCCAGAAATAATCAGGTGGTTCAACTTCAAGAAGCTGGTTCCTCTGGATCATCCTCAGGCAGTCAAAAATTGACACTGATAGTATCGCCATCAATTTCCGCTCAGAAATTTGGTTCCCTGTCAGCATTAGATGCCCGGCCAGGTTCCGTTTCTAAAAGGATGGTATGTGGCTTCACTTTGTATTTTGAATTTATTTATTTTTTGGTGATTGTTTTCTATCTTGTTCTGATTAAATTTTGATAATTTTTACCAGACGGACGAGTTAGAGGAAGGAGAAATTGCAGTATCCGTTGATTCTCACATAGAGCATCAGCAGTCTGGAAGTTGGATTCATGATCGTGATGAATGTGAGGATGAACAAGTTTTGCAGAAGCCAAAGATTAAACGCAAACGTAGTCTTCGTGTTCGACCTCGTCATGCCACTGAAAAGCCTGAAGATAAATCTGGTAGTGAAATGACACCTCGATTGTCAGTCCAAGCAGACCGTAAATATCAAGCACAGCTGAGGACTGACCTAGAATCAAAATCACACGTAGACTCCAATGCCGGCAGGAATGATCAAAACACTTCATTAAAAAATAAGCGAACTTTACCTTCAAGAAGAGTTGCCAATACATCCAAATTACATGGCTCACCAAAGTCTACTCGATTGAATAGCATACCCGCACCTTCAGAGGATGGTGGCGAACATTCCAGGGAAAGCTGGGAGGGATCCTCTGCCCATGGCTCTAGGATGACAGAAATCATCCAGAGAAGGGTATGTGTCTTAAATTGAACAATTATTTGTTTCTTCAACAGAGTTCTCGTGTTTTCCTGCATGGAGAGTGTCTCATTGTATGTCTTACAACGACAAGAACCAGAAATTCTTATTTTTTTCTCTTTGATTCACAACAATTGTAATGTAACTAAATAAGATTGCCCACTAGGGTTGCAAGTATGAATGTTTTTTACTAGTTGAAATCCTGAAAATATTTTTTACTTGTTCATTTTCACTTTTCACACTCTTGTTTGCCTCTACTGTTAGAATTTGAACTAATACAATTATTGTACTTGCAGTGCAAAAATGTAATTAGCAAGCTCCAAAGGAGAATAGACAAGGAAGGACATCAAATTGTACCTCTGTTAACAGATTTGTGGAAGAGGATTGAGAATTCTGGGTACAGTGGTGGACCTGGGAATAACCTGTTGGATCTACGAAAGATTGATCAGCGGATTGATAAATTGGAGTATAATGGAGCAACAGATCTTGTAATTGACGTGCAGTTCATGTTAAAGAGCGCAATGCATTATTATGGTTTTTCCCTTGAGGTGAGATTTATCATTCAAAATCTTTCACTCTTATTGCTTCTGGTGGATGCTCTTGCAGATTTGTCTTGTCAAGATGGCAAATGACCGTCTTCCAAAAACAACTTCACATATCTGGGTTTTTGTATTATTAAGAAATTTAGATGTTTGATCTTTAATTATGCATTATAAACTATAACAACTGTAAAAAAACCCTGAGGATTTATTGTTTCTGGTATGGTTGTGGTTACAACATTCTGCTATCTAAGCCAAAGTTTTTAACTTTATTTTTTGTAGAAGTCCACAGATTCATTGGTTTCTTGTATACTTGGCATTGCATCTTTTCTCCTTTCTTGGTATATATATGAAATTAAATCACTGTTATCACACTGATTTTTAATGATTTTTCATGCATGAACTAATTCAAGCATTTCTGTCTTCCATTCAAAGGGATTCTTCCTAATGTTCACCCAAGTGTGGAACAGCTTGTGTATATCTTTTACTGCATTAAGATCAAGATTGCTGTTTGATGTACAATTCTTAGATTTATGGATGTTAACTGTATCATTATTTTCAGGTAAGAACTGAAGCAAGGAAGGTTCATGATCTCTTTTTCGATATATTGAAAATTGCATTTCCCGACACCGACTTCCGAGAAGCAAGAAGTGCACTTTCTTTCACTGGTCCAATCTCTGCCACTACCATATCGTCTCCAAGGCAAGTTGTAGTTGGCCAAGGCAAGAGGCATAGGCTAATAAACGAGGTGGAAACAGATCCACACCCTTCACACAGACCGCTGCAACGTGGATCAGCTTCTAGTAGCGGCGATAACAGCAGGATTAGAGTCCGGGTGCCCCCGAAGGAATCAAGAACCGGTTGCGGCAGCAGCGTTCGAGAGCAACCTCAGCAGAAGGATGATTCCCCTCCACTGCTCACTCATCCAGGTGAACTAGTTGTATGCAAGAAAAGAAGAAACGAGAGGGAGAAATCGTCAGTGAAACCAAGAACAGGTCCTGTTTCACCACCTATGAGAAGTCCTGGTGCATGTTCTGTTCCTAAGGATGCTAGATTAAGTCAACAGAGTCAAGGTTGGGTTGGTCAACAATCTCAACAAACAAATGGGTCAGTTGGATGGGCAAATCCTGTAAAGAGGCTAAGAACAGATTCTGGTAAGAGGAGACCAAGTCATATGTAATGTAAGATGGTATATAATGACAGACATATTGCTGCTAGTTTCAGCAAGAGTTTTAGTGGCACATCATATAGATTTTACCACCATGTTAATATAGATTTAGGTTACTTGAATGGGTTAAATGTAAGTTGTTCTCCATTTTTTTTTGGTTCTGATATCTGTATGTTACTTTTTAGGTATCTGAAACTATTGTATAGTAACTCCTTGGTTCATGATAGTCTGAAATGTTCATCTTTGCAGTGTCCTCTTTCATTCTGTAGCAGTTTTTCCAAAATGTAGAGACACAAAGCTAAAAGAGAAAACGGATTGGAGCCTAATAAAGTAATAACAACAAAATTAACAATACAAAAATATGAATGATGACTAAGTATTTAATTTAATGTGTTGTATTATGTACTTCAAATAGTGTTCAAGTTTCTAACTTATCATATTTTTATTAATCATTTTTATCTTCATTATCTTAATTGAAATATTTAAGTATCAATTAAAAATATATTTTATGTAATTTTATATATATCAGTTAATTCAATCGTTAATTATACTAAATACATTAAATTTAATTTCCAAATTTACGTAACTATCAACTAACTATCCACCATAAGTTCCATTTGCTGTAATTTAGTTCATAAAGTATTAGTACTTCTTATTAAATAGAGCCATAATCTCATAATTGATAAAAACAAAAACAGAAAAAATCACAAGTTATCTACATCTGTCATTGCCGAAAGTTATGAGTAATAGACATATTAGACAAGGTGCCCCTACCCTACCAACTTGAAGTTTTGAATAATAGGTTAAATGCATTTACCTTGTTTCACAATCACTCATGAGATGACTTCTTAAAAAATAATGAAGAGATTTGGTGAAAGTAAATCACTTGTCCCAATCATACCTTTGGTTGAAAAAATTTCATGCACACGTAGCACAACCTCTTGTCTTTTTTCCTCCACATTAATTAATGTTATTGGCTGCTAGAATTTCATAATCAATGAAATTTATTTGACATATAGAAAGCACTTCCAACTCATAGTTAATTAAGCAGCAAGTAGTTTTGCAATGTCTTGAAAAAAAATAGTTTTGCGATATGTCTAAAAGTCACGTCACTAAAGTTTGTGAAATAAATTATCTTTAAATATATATCACTTATTTATTATCATAAATAAATTTTAAGATAGTCAAAACCAGATTAGACATTAAATTAAATCGGTGTACTAAAAAAATTCAAAAGTTTGACCAAAGTCGGATTGAGGTTGAATCGATAATAATTAAATAATATATTTTACTAATTTTGAGTGTCATACCAAATAAAAATAAATATTAAATTAAAAATATAATATTTATACTTTTACAATATTAAAACTCAATTATAATATTTTGCAACCATCATTTTTGATCCGTTATTTCGGCTTTTAACAGATTTTCCGATTTTTACTCTGATTATTATGTAGAATGTTTTTTATGGTCAACTGAACCAGACAAGCATCCAGTTCATGGTTGAATCAATTGAATTGATCGGTCCGATTTTATTTTGATTACATTGATAAGTTCTCATCCTATGTGTTTCTTTGTTATGCTATTCCATGGTTTAAAGGGATTATACGGTTGGAATTCTCTTATTTATTAAGAGAAAGGGTAATTGTCTTTTTTTTTTTTTCTTTCTTTCTTAATTGCAGTTTTGGTCGTTTTATTTTAGCTGAATCGCAAAAGTAGTCTCCTTATTTTATTTCTTTCCAATTTTGGTCCCTCAAACATAATTTTGATCCAAAATTTGATGAAATTTTATTTTTTTTTACATTTATTTAAATCACACCATGTCTCAAGATTTCATTTGCAGCAATTGTATCTGAAATCTAAGATCATAAATGGTGTAGTACGACTTTAAAAAATGAAATTTCATCAAGTTTTGGACTAAAATTCTGTTTGAAAATCAAAACTGAGGAGAAAAAAAATGGAGGGACTACTTTCGCGATTCAGCTAAAATAGGGGGATTAAAACTGCAATTAAGTATTTTTTTTTTACCTTGTATTTAGCAATTTCTTATACTTAGTGTAATTTCTCTTATTATTCGTGGGTTTTCCCTTATTTGTATATGATTTCTCACATAAATATTGTGTATTTACTTTCTCTTCTCTCATTTCTTATTTTAACTGTGATATTTTTTTTGCTACTCTAGTACTTAATAATGGTATTAAAGTCTGATTTGTGATCGTTACTCTCTTTCAGCAACTTGGTAAGATGTTGGACTCATAAATAAAAATTTAGTATGTTTTGTAGTTGGATTCATAAATAAAAATTTAGTTTGCTTTCTAGTTGCAACATAGTCTGATATTCCACATAAAATTATTATTTTTGTTGCTATGAAGTATGGTAGTGTAAATGTGCATGATAGGACATTTAAAGAAGGAGTGTTGGTTTAATAGAAAAATGAAGAGAAGATTTCCAAAGTTTCAGTTACTCAATGATGTGTCACACTCAAGAAGGAAAAATCGTGCATAGTGAAGCAACAACTAGTTCTAATGGCATAACACAACTCAATGATGTGTCAGCATGTTGCTTAATGTGTTTGATTTGTTTGGGATCAAATTACAACATTTTAAGATAATAGTGATATGAAGTTGTATATAACACATTCAATAAAAATAATCATCAGAATCTGTTTAAGTTTGGAAAATGTGTGTAGAATGAAAATAATGATAATAAGCTTGAATAACATATTTTTTTGTTGTTGTAGATGATTATCTTGATATTTGAAGATTAATACTTCTATATTTATATTTGCTAGCTTCAAACATATGAGTTTGCAAAATATAGTTGTTGGAGACTTTGCTAAGTTTCCTTAGACTTGTCTTTATTTGCAAAACTATCATTCGACTTTTATTCTCGTGTTAAGTATGATGAGAAGATGACTGTTATGGTTCGTCCTCGTATCTGGTGTAAGTATGAGGATGAAGCTTCTATATTTTGAGTCTTAGTTGTTGGATACTTTGCTATGTTTATTTGGATTTGTCTTTATTTGCAAAACTATCATTCAACCTTTATTCTCGTATTAAGTAAGTGCGAGGATGAAGTTTCTATTTTATTAATCTTGATGTGATTGATGCTTTCCCTTTTCCAACCACTTTAACTAGTGTGCCCTTCAAAGTACATTACTTTTTTTGTACCTTTGTGCTTTTCTGTATGTGTCAAACTTGTTATGAGAATATCTTGTGCATCTATCTTCATTTTGAAACTGCATTCATCCTCTGATGTAATTGATTAAAAGGATGTTCATGGATGACAATTCTCAAATCTATGTAAGTCTTTGAGAGATGATTGTATATCCTTCTTTTCAATATATGACTGTTGAAATTTTATGTAAACATGTTGACGCCTTTGTACTTGTTAAATAACCTTCTAGAATATAATTTGTATATCAAACATTCTTATTATCCCATTAATCTATTATGGATGAGAAGGTTCCTTATTGTTTTCAATACCTTGAAAATCACGACTAATGTGTTTGCCTTTTTTTAAGGCTTTTGCACAATTTTGAACAATGTTGACATAATGTTTTTATACTGTTCACATAAGACTTCATTTTTATATATGAAAGAATGATTTTTTCAAGAGTCCATCCTTAAGTTATGTTATGTGCAAGAATGAAGGTTTTTATCTCCCACATAAGAGTACGTGATTGATGGGACGTCACCTCTGCTTTTACATTTGGGAAACGTTGAATAGTGTGAACTACTTGTCAAACTTTTGTTTGGTTGTACTTCTGTGACAATTACTTCATTCTTTGATTTTCATATAGATACATCTTGACCCATAATCTTCTTGACTAATTCGAAGAGATTTTATGTGTGAATGAGATACAACATATAGTGATAATCATCCTTGTTTTGAGGATAATCATATTTCTACTTCTGAATTAGGCTTGTCAATTCCTTATGATGGTTAAGTACACTACTTGCAATGGTGTGGTAACTAGGTAAATCCTCTATTGTAGGTTCCACATATGTTTAATTCTACAGGTGCAACTATACTTACCTTCTTGTTGATGACCCACCATTGTAGCATTATCTGGAAATCTATGATGATTTTCTCATCCTCATAGTTAAAGCTCTTACGATTCAAATGATAGTCAAATTTGAATATCTTCATGAAGTTTATGATGCTACTATTATAATCTTCTGATGTTGCTTTCATTGTTAAGTTGATAAAATGCACTTATTTACGCGATTGACTTCAAGTTTGTCCACTTATGTAATATTTGTTCTTTCAACAAAAACTCAAGTTCAAACATCGGTAGATCACCATTTATAAAATTTAACATTTATTTCATAATGTTTGTTGTCATTAAAACACATAAAAAATATTTTGACTTCAACAAACTTGTTTACAAAAACAATGGGTACATCATATAAATGGGTTGAAGAAGAATTTATTGTCTATTGGGAAATTAGATGATCTCGGGTGCAAGATCTACACTGAAATTAGCATCTTGAAAGTAGTGAAAGACAATCTTTTGGTTATGCATTGCAAAAGGCAATTGCAGCAACATGCCAAGAAGAAACAACAATGTGGTATCACACACTAGGCCATATGTTGAGGCAAAATCCCAAATCAAGTGTTTTGAGGATAAACAATTAATTAATCACTAACTATGATTTTAATTATATTGCTATTTAACTTGTGTTTTTGAGTGATTTATTCAAAGATAGGTGATTAAATATATTCATGCAAAAATCAATGGCCTCTCATTAAAAAAAATCAAGAGCATCATGTCTTACATATCAAAATGAACTTGAGATTGATCAGAAGAAGATTTAAATATTCCATATTAAAGACAAAGTCAAGACATATTACTTTCCATAGTTCAAATCCCAAGTTAAAAAGTATCAATATTGCTCAAATAAGTGGTCAAGACCAGAACTTGAGTTGAATGTCCAATGAAGGAAAACAACCTCCAGATTGATGAAGTGTGAGCAAGGACAACAAAGACATAAGTACACTATTGTTGCACCCTTTTGCGGAAAGCTCTGCATGCTTCTAAGCTAAAAAAGTGACATTTCAAAGCTCATTTACTCACTCATTCATGTTCTCCATAAAACTTAAAAACAAGAACGTTATGAGTTTATCAAAGAATAATCTAGACTAAAAAGCACATGTATTTAATAGCGTTCAATTAAAAGTAACAACTAGCAGAAGTTCAGTAAGTCTATATTGAGTCTTTCTAACCTTTTTTTCTTCTATAAAAGGAACATCAAGGAGAAGACAAAGACAATAGTCTTAGAAAAATCAATCTACACGTAAACATTCATACTCAAACAACAAAACTTCTCTTAAACAAAATTTCAGTTCTCTCTCGTCATATTCAAGGATCACTTTATTAAGTCCTTGCTGATAAGCAATCTCAAACAAGTGTTGAGTAATTTTTTAGATCCTAAATACTTTTATCATGCACATCATTTGTAACTCAAGTCTATCTCTTAAGTTAGTTTGAGTATGTTGAAAAAATCCTTTTAGTTATTAAAAGATACTTGTAAAAATCATTTATGGACTAAAGGTAATTGTAAAATTTCTTTCAAGGTTGAAAACTGAAATATGTAAATAACCAAGAAAGATAGTGCGAAAGCAGAAAGTTGCGCAGATTAGTGGAAAATCTTACATAATGTGAGGATTGGACGTAGTCTATCTTGGGTGAATCAGAATACACCTTTGAGTGTTCTTCTTATCCTTATCTTTATTTGTTTTTCACTCATTGATCATATATCACCTAGAACTAATAATGTTTTATTTACTTCTAACATATCCAGAACGTTATAGATATTCTGTTGAAACCAAAATTGATCGAGTTAAATTAAATTAAGTACAAGAATTAAGATTTTCAAAAGATCACAATTTAAACCATATTTTTTTGTGATTGATATTACTACGTCACCATATGTCGAAATGTAGCTTGAAAGTCCTTCTCGAACGCAATATGCTTCACATACTCAAGTCGGTAAATTTACCATTTTGCGAAGTTCATTAAAGTAACTATTCGAAGCAAGAACATACTACACTTAATACATTCTAATGTGTGGGAGTCACCAGAATATCATTGGGTGGAGAAAAATATTTTGTGTCATTCATTGATAACTATTCTAGAAGATTGTGGATGTATCCAATCAAGAAAAAGTTTTATGTGTTTTCAATTCTAGGAATTCAATGCACAAGAAAAGCTTGAAATTAAAAAGAAAATTAAGTTCTTGAGAACAAACAATGGAGTAGAATATGTACATGGATAATTTCTATTATTTTGGAAATAAGTGTAGAAAAGGATGAATATAACTCTCCTATATAGAACAAGAGTTATTCTTAAAACAACAGAAGTGTCCATCCAAATATTTTTGGGAATGATCAATTAAAACTTCCAGTTATGTAATGATAATTGATTTGAAGACACTGGTTGGTGTGTGTGTGTCTATATATATATAAAGGAAATTCAATTGACTATTCTTCTCTACATGTGTTTGATTGTCTTGTGTGCGAGATGTATAACCCTCTAGAAAGCATTAAGGGGTATCATATGTGGGATCCCACTTCCTCCAAGGTTGTTGACAATAGAGATGTAGTTGATCTTTGTAGAAAATGAACTACAAAGTGAACATCAAAATGACAACACTTCAAAAGAGACCGTTATACTGCAATTAGAAGAAAATCTAAAGAAAATGGGTTTTTTTTAAAAGCAAAACCAATGCAAATGTTCAATGAACAATACACCAAACAAAGAAACCATATTGACATTCAGATTGTGTTCAGACAAACCATGTTGCATATTGTCTTCTAATTGAAAAGGGAGAACAATCAACCTTGTAAGAGGTTTTAAAGAAATTAGATGTTTCTCAACATAAGATAGAGGTACATGAAGAACTTGAAGCTTTACATAGAAACAAGACATGGGAGCTTGTTAAACTTCCATAGGTTTGAAGAGCCATTGAGAGAAAATGGGTATACAAGATAAAATGTAATGACAACGGTCAAGTGGAAAGATATCGTGCAAGAATACTGGTAGAAGGATATATTTAGAAAAAAGGTAGATACTTTAGTGATATATTTTTCCAAATTGTTAGACTAGCTAATATAAGAGTAATATTGTGGAAGTAAAAATCTTTTTGATATGTGTTTTAATAACAACAAACTTTATGAAATAAATGTTAAGTTTTCTAAATGGTGATCTACTAATGTTTGCATTTGAGTTTTTGTTGAAAGAATGTAAATGGTAAAGCTTGAAGCCACTCACATAAACAAGTGCATTGTAACAACTCAACAAGAGCCTAATTCATAAGTATAAATATAGTTATCCTCAAGCTAAGGATGATCATCGCAATATGTTGCATCTCAGTCACACATAAAATCTCTTGGAAGCAGTCAAGAAAAACTAGAGGATGAAGAATCCAAATCCGATGTTGAACAATCAAAATATGAGGATGAATATTTTCACAATCTTATATCCCAGGATGGACATTCATCACAATCTCAAGTCCAAGGATGGATATTCTTCACAATCTTAGATTCAAGGATAAATATTTATCAAAATTTTCATCTCATAATTATTGAAAAAATAATTATCATAAAAGTACAACAAGACAAAAGTTAACAAGTTGTTCACATTATTCAAGGTTTACCAAAAATAAAAAATAAAAGTGATATCACATCAATCACGTACTCTTACGTGAAAAACAAGAATTTTCATCCTCACACTTAATATAACCTGAGGATGGACTCTTGAAAATAGCATAATCTTATATATAAAAATGAGGTCTTATGTGAACAATGCAAAAATACTTTGTCAACATTGCTCAAATTTGTACAAAAGCCTTTGAAGTAAGGCAAACACAATCGTGATTTTCAAGGTATTGAAAACAAGAAGGAACCTTCTCATCAATAATAGATCAAGAGGATAATGAGAATCTCTTTTACAAATCATATTCTAGAAGGTTACCTAACAAGTAAAAAAAGTGTCAACAAGTAAAAAAGATGTCAACATGCTTACATCAAATTCCAACAGTCACATATTAGGAAAGACATACAATCATATCTCAATGACTTACATAGATCCGATGGTGATCATCCATGAACATAGTTGAAATCAGGTACATCAGAGGATGAATACCATCTCAACATGAAGATAGACGCAAATGATATCCTCATAACAAATTTGACGTATATAAAAAAGTACAAAGGTAAAAAAAGGTGAAATACTTGACATGACGGGCACACTAGTCAAAGTGGTTGGAAAAGCAAAAGCAAAAAACAACAATCACATCAAGACTCAATAAAATATAAATTCCGTCCTTATACTTAAATAAGATATGAGGACATACACAAAGAATGAAATTATGATTTCTATGTCATAAGATAAACAACGTAGAAGAGAGGATGAACTTATGTTGTCTATTCGTCCTCGTTGAGAAAACGAGTAAAAGTACTAAAGTACAAAAAGTGACGTCCTTGACCTATAAGGCTATTTGAGAAAGAAAAAAAAAGCCAAAAAACAGAATTAATGAAAACTTCATCCTCGTACAAACCATATCCGAGGATAAACCATAAAGTCATCCTCTCAGCATACTTAACACGAGAATAAATGTTAAATGACAGTTTTGTAAATAAAGACAAGTCCAAGGAAACTTAACAAAGTCTCCAACAACTATGTTTTGCTAATCCATATGTTTGAAGCTCCAAAGGCAGTTATAAATAGAGAAGGATTAATATTCAAACATCAAGAGAATCATCTACAAGAAAATATCTAAGTTATTCAAATTTATCATCATTTTCTTCATTCTACACACTCTTCCAAACTTAAATAGATATGAGGATCATTTTTATTGAGTGTGTATTATACAACTTCACATCACTATCTTATCTTAGAAAGTAGTAGTTTGATCCCAAACAAATCAAACACATTATTACTTGTATATCCTCATGTTAATATAAATTTGAGTTATTTTGTAAGCTTAATGAGGCTAGTAAAATTACAGTTTTATAAGCTTGGTGAGGCTAAGAAAATACATAGTTGAGAATGTGTAAATCAAAAGATAAATTTACACTAGTGAAAATCTCACAAAGTTGTAAGGACGGCCTATATTAGGTGAACTAATTTAAATTATGTGTGTGAATCTTCTTAAACTCTACTCTCTTTACATTTATTTTATTCATACCATTAGCATACTTATCATACATATTTCAAACTAATATTATACTTCTTTAAAAAAATATTAAATAAGTAAAATGTTCATAGACATTTTAATAAATAAATAATTAATAAAATTTAAAATATTCAATATAAATTACAATATATTTTTCAGTTAAAAGACATAGGTTATATTACTATGTAGTATATATTACAATGGAATCGAATTTACATTAAATGTACTATGCATCAATGCATGACATGTGACAACTCTACAATCTACAATAATAATGCACTTATTACATAAAAATTAAATTGAAAATTTTTGTTTAAAAAAAATACATATACTTATCTCATAAATATAACAAAAGAATTATTATATTATAAATTGATAAATAATTATTATCTTTTTACTGATACCTTTTTATCTTCAAATTCTTCTCTCACCATTTTTATTTGTTTGTCGTCTAACCAATTAAAAAAACTTCTAATTACACAAACTTTATAATGTATATATAATGAAACATATATTATTTTTTAATATATATTTCTACGTAAATTTCTTTGTATATTCTTATTGAAATATTTACACACTAATCTTTTTAAAATTGAGATGGAATAAGTTTTTCTATATTCATACACTTTCTAGTGCATGACACGTGTATCAACGATGAAAAAATATAATCTATAATAATTTTAGTATTTTTTAATTCAATTTTATAAACAAAAATAAAAAGTATACCACACAAAATATTTTAAATCAATTATATTTTAAAGTTATAAAGTCAAAGGATTTTAAATTTGTTAATGTCTTAATGACCACAAAAAGTTGCAATAATAAATATTGTAAGTTATGGTTCACTTTTACTTTTTTAGTCGAATTAAATTTATATGGTCAATATTTTGTAGTCTAATATATTTGTATTTTTATAAGTATAAAATGATAATTATATTAAACTTTAAAATAAAAAGGAATCTAATATTTAAAAATGCATGGTTTAATCTGTTCCATTTTAAAAAAACAAATTTGATTAAGTATTGTTATGCTAATTACTTTTTTTTGGGATAAAGCTAATGTTAATTAGTAAAATATCAAGTTAAGACACATTTTAAATTTTTTTCAAACATCTTTTCATATGTTAATATATAATATAGACATTTATCTAAATACATATTTATCTTCGAAGTCGCATCATCCTAAATATTTATATAATCGATATACTATATATAATTACAATGAATTTAACATTGATTATAGTACAAATAAAAATTTAATAGCAACTCTTTACAGACATGTCATGTGGACCTCTGTTTCTATCATTTAATTTATTCTATTAAATAAATTTTTCAAATACGAATAAATGACAGTGAATAGAAAATAAGAAAACATCAATTTTTGTTACAAATATCTTAAATTTTAGAAGAAGTGTTTGACCATAAAATAAATATTAATGAATAATATTTAAATGAATTTAAATAGTGAATTATTATTTAAACAATTAATTATAACTAAAACTACAAAAATTGACACGTAATTAAAATTATCCATATCTCCCTTTTTTTTTTTCTTTCTCAATTCTCTCATTCTATATTTTCCTATCTTCTTAATACCAACCTTTTTATTATAAAACATGTGTCTTTCTAGTTATGTTCTCATCTCAAGAGTTTGTGTATTTTTGCAAAGCTACAAATTGTGGCTTTAGTAAAATCAAGGCGTCTCACCCAATAAATTCATCAGATAAAAATTCACTATGATACCAAACATAAAACAACTTAATCCTATGTGACAATTATTACCACACTAAGCTAACATCTTAATCCACACACTAAAAAGTTAACAAGAAATAAGATTGCATGAGGAAATCAATGGTACATTATTTACATTGAGAAAGTAAAGTAACATGAAGGGGAATTTTTCCCCTACCAAAATCCAAGTACATTCATTTGAATGAGGTAAGAACATAACTAGAACATCATGTACAGATAAAATACAGAAAGAACATGACTTGTTGCATACACAAGGCTACTCTAGGGGTCTGCTTTACCAGCCACCTGTTCATCACTAGAATCATATTCATCTTCAGTTAGCTCCTCCTCATCACTGGATTTCTCTTCTGTGGCAGCTCCAATGTCTTCCGGCTTCGCATACTTCTCGCAGTACTCTGAAAGTTGGAAGTTAAAGAAGATTTCAGTAAATGTTGAGAAATTATTGTATTTTGAAATACATGCTGGAATTTATACAACAATTCAAGGTAAGTTGAGATTAACAACTCAAAGTCATACTTGTTGAGAAAATTGCACATATCAAAGATCAAAGATGTGAACACATAAATCACACCACAAAGAAAATATGAGACTTATGTGATTAGACACCTCTTGTCTACCTACAGTCACATGAACACTTCGACAAAATGTTCACTATCTCAAACAAGATTCCATTGGACATGCTGTTTTCATCCATTGAATCAGAGTTTTTCATCTTTCTTCTTCTTTCAGAAACCAATGGAAACGAACAATCAAAGTATTTAAATTCAAATGCTCACTTTACAATGAACAAATTGAACTGAAGGGGTACAATTATATAGCAACGAGAACAACTTCTAACTAGTGTAACTAAATTGCAGTGCAGTGTGATTTCTTCCAATAATGCATAAGTGCCAATCAATTGATTTTTACATCTACAAGACCATTGAAATTACCACGTGCAAGCTTCCCAAAGGTCAAAAACAAAATTCCAATAACATAGTAATATACCTTAAATTGGAACAAGTTTAAAGGTTTGACTTTACAATTGTTGGGTATCTCTCAAAATTTCAATTCCTCACTCAGTTGTGTACACATTGCATATACGTGGCCAATCTTCCACCTCTAATACAAAAACTTCATTAATATATTTGTTTCTTATCAATCTCTTATTTGTCTCATGTTTGTTCTCACTACAAGAAATATTTCAACCAAAGTCTCATAAGACCTAGGTAGTACGACAAACAGTGCCAACATCTACCTATAAATGCCTTAACATCGGTGTTCAAAAGTTGACATACTAGCTTGGCGAATAGATTAGTGTGGTCACAGAGATTTCCTCTCATCTTCATTTTGAGTCATACAACTCTATATTGAACCAAAATCAATTGGTTAGCGATTTTGATGCATAGATGCTGTCAAACTTCTCTCAAAAATCTTTTAATGTTGTCATCTTCAACATATTGTACTTGATCCCGGGTGTAAAAGCTACCCAATCAGGCCACAGCTCAACTCAATAAGGTGTATGAGCTACTCAACTATTTGTGCACCAAACCCACCTTGAACATTTACCCAACTCTCAATCAACTAGGGCTTGATACTTGACGGACACGTAATCATTATACAAAAAACTTCATTTTGCATTTCATTTAGGATGTCTTCCCTTCCTCTGTGCATTGTTGTATCTCGCACATATGTGCATATATAAGGGTGTATCAATTGAATACATAAACGAATACAGTTTTTGACCACACAACCATAATGATCAAGATCAACTCTCAATTAATATGCTCCATGCATATGGCATATCAAATGAATGTGTAAAGATTGACATCAAGTCTCAACTAATACGTTCCGTAAATACACATTTCATTGTACGTATTGTTTCTCTATGTCCTATATTTTAGACATTGCCCATGTCAATAGTGTTAGTGTCAATGTCACGCTCGGTGTGCACATTTCATAGGATGACACTAGATACATAGCAGGAGAGCAAATGGCAAAGAAATAAAACATTTTCTATAGATAAGGAGTGAAGTTAACTTGAGAGTGAACAATGAGTATGTATGATGATAGACATTTAAGTTTTGACATCATTAACATCTTATATTAAGCTAGACCCACTGATCAATATAGGTCAGATTTGCAAGAGAAAAGGACAATAAACAAGATAGCATCATATGAGTAAACCTTGAGTTACAAATTATATCCATTGACATAGTCAATGGAAGGTTTATTTCATTGATGTAAGGATAATAATAAAATTCTGGGCGGCCCACTAGCCGAGTTAGAAGACGTATTATCTTTTATTTACTTGCATAAGATACTATTGTAACCAACATAAGATAGTATCTCCATTTTTACAGGTAAATTAACATCCATCCTTTTACTCTGTGAGTATGTACCATATGCACCTAGACAATACCATATAGGCCTTATTTTTCTGTTTAGGATTTGATGGAATCACAGGAATCTGCAAAATAGTCGTAATCAGGGTTTTAAATAACAGTCACGGGAATAGTTGTGCCACAATCCTTCATTGTGCAGAGAGCCACATAAAATGCAGTCAACACAGCTTCAATTGTGGTTTCAGCAACATAAAAAAAAACAGTATATCACGGCCACAAACCTTTATTTAAAACCTCGGTTATAACAATGATTATAAATACAGCTCTGTTGCAAAAGACAACTTGTGATGGTCAAGTATATGGTGTGGTCTAAAGAAGAAGCAAAGCAATAGCTTTTCTGTTAGCAATGAATAACAATAGGAGGTTAAGAGTTTAATTATAGCTCAAATTAGGAAGAGCAAAAGAGAACATCAAAGAAAACATAGCAATCCTGTGATAGCCATGAAACAAGTGTATATCAACTGATTATGAACCAATATATTCAGAAGATTAAATTCTAGAAAGGATGAATACCTTTAACCCTTTGGTCATAAGTAGCTCGGTCACGCATCATTAATGCAGCAGCTTCTCCATTCAAGGGGTCCGATGGATTGGGATACAGAAGGAGTTGTGGCAGAAACACCTCAAATACATTGACAAGATCTGAAAGAAATGCATATTTTGACATATAAAAAACTTGAATCAAATCACAAATTTTGTGCAAAGTTTTTAAGACAAATCGTTACCGAACATGGGGCTCCAGGTCTGATTGATAACATCAAGACAAACTGATCCAGACCTGAAATTATTATCATCCAAGATGATCAAACATTTACTTAATTCTTAAAAGATTTAACATGTGAGGTAAACTATTAAAAGATATTAAGACAAGATTCATAATTACATACATCTCATCAACATTTGGGTGATAGATCTTATTGATGAAGCCTATGGAAGGAGATTTATAAGGATAAGCATCTGGTAGCTCAACTCTTACTTTCCACACACCTCCTTGATAAGGACCTGTCAATAGCCATCACATGGATGAAAAATGCAAGGTCCATAAGACAAAAACATTTAACAGCATCTTTCTCATAATTAGATATGGAATCTCAGTTTAACATCTAGGACAAGCAGAGAACAATAAAATAAAAATGAAAATCAGCAACATGGGTAAATAAAATAGGTAGTTTAATTAGAAGCCAGCAAAAAAAACTCATGCCAATTCTTTTCACGCTAATTTTTTTGGCTTTATTCAGACTTAGAAAACCATAACAAGCAAAAGGGAAAATCACTAAGAAAACCAACAGAAATTGCTTTATAAAATAAAAGAACAAATCATATTGCTGCTTTCCCAAATCTATTTGTAGACTATGCAGAATCAACTGAACAATCAAAACCTATGAAGCATGGATACCAACACAACACTAATTCTGATGCAACGCCACCAATAATAATTTGAGAAAATGAATTAATTGAAACCAACAAAGTTGTTGGTGTCTGACACATGGATACACCTTCGATCAAGGGTGTCGGTGCTACATACATCAAAACAATAAACAAAACAAAAGATTATGAGTTCCATATGAAAATCTTTCAGATGCTACACAAATCTATATCCAAATCCACCAAGTCAAAATCTAGTCAAATACCCACAATAAAAAATAAAAATAAAAATAAAAACCAATTTTTTTTTCAACAAGGAAAAATGAAAAAAATAAAAATAGAGGAAAGAGGAAATTACTGTCATTGGGTCCATGAAAAATCACATAAAACTCTTGCATTCCATCGTTAATCATCTCCACTTTGTAGTCACTCATCATCCTAATTATTTTTTAATACAAAAACAAAAAACAAAATCAAGGGTTGAATTGATAGACCCAATTAGAAAAAGATAAAAACTTGAATGAAAATAAAGTGAAAATGAAAAGTTTTAGGCTTAACAGTTTCATCAAGTCCATCTCTCGCCGCTTGCTTGGAGAAGACATGATTTTGTTTTTTGCTCTGTCAAATTGGTTAGTTCTTTGCTTTATACGAATTAAGAGAGAGAGAGAGAGAGAGAGAGAGAAGAGAGAGAAAGGGTTATTAGGGAAGAAAAGAATTGTGGAAGACTCTTTGCTTGTGCAACTGAAAGAAGTAAAATTAGTTCAGACAGCAATCAGAAAACTACGAGTTATTATATAATTAATGTTAATAATATTAATAACAATTAACTTTTTTTTTTGTTATACTTAATAATAATAAAAGTTTTCATTTTATATTAGTGTTTCGTCAAAAACAAATTATATTAGTATAATTTTTTTTATAATGTGGACACATCTAATCGCTATGTGCGAAGATGAGATGGTCCAAATCCATTGAATAACTGTTTTTATCTAGGTAGTGTATATAAATAATATAATTTTACTTAAATTATTTACAATTCAAAATTGATAAATGCTTCTGATGTGATTGAATAAATTAGAGAATAAAATTAATTTAAATGGAAAATTAAAAATTTGCAAATTTTATTGGCGAAAAAACTGCAAATGAAATGGAGGTTGAATGTGTGTTTATTTAAAATTGTTAAATATGTAGAAAAAATGTTATCAAAATAATTCATTTGAACTAATATGGTTGAATCTTGAGTCTATTGAGAAATATTTTTTTATTCATTATGTTTGTATATTTAAATAATTAACTCATTTAATAAAATATTTAAGTAATATGAGACAAATGAGAATATTATTTTATTTTTGTTTAGTACTAAAAGACTATTATTATTATTATTTGATAATGATTTAAGAATATATTATAAATATCTTAAAATTACTCTAAAATATAATAATTATTTTGATCTTAATAGTGATTTTATTTGAAAAATAAAAGTCATTAGAGAATTTTCGACATATGAATCAAAATTAATTAAGTTATATAATATTAAATTCTTTGAAGAGTTTTAACAATTTTCTTAATGCATGGATAAATATTTTCTTCTCAACTTTTGTGTGTTCTCAGAAACTAGACTTGATTTTTATTGCTGAACTTTTGATTCATACAAATATATTTTTCTTTCCTTTTGGATACTATAAAATATGAAGCCTTTTATGGTTAACAGAAGAATAGGCTCAATCTTTAGGATATTTGAAGTTTTCATGTATCTCATTCGTTGCTTATATGAAGTCTGTTCTATCTTTGTTGTTATCTCAAAAATGAAAATCAATCAATCAATCATGCTTTAAAAAATTGGAATATAATCGTGTTTGGGATACTCTTGGTTTTGAGGAGGAATTTCTTATTAATTGGCATTGGGACGGTGACAGTAATTCTTTGATTTTAATTGAAAATAACTTTTTAAATAATATTGATTATGAACACATGTCTAACGATTTTGAAAAAATAAATAAAAGAGAATGATGTTCAAATAATTATAAATAAAAGAGAATGATGTTCAAAAAATAAAAGTTTGAACACATGTCTTTCTTAAACATCTAAATACAAATGACGAATTTTAAAATACATTATAAATAATTCTAACAATTATAATAAAAATTCAAGATTATAATAATATTATAATTAAGATTGATTGATGGTATAAATTTGGATTACATTAATTATATATATGAATTAAATTTATAATAATAATTTAAATAACGGATGGAGAAGCAAATTTACGATAATATTTTATAACAATACTTTATTGCAACTTATGATATAAGCAAAATTATAACATATTTTTTTAACATGATATATAAGTATATATCAATAACTTTTCTTCTATGTAATGATAATTTCCTAAAATATCATTTATTTAATTTATTTTTTTCTATTTATATTGATTCTGTTTATTAGTCATGAATGGTATTTTAGGTAATAAACATACTTTTGTTTATTGAATATGTAAAATTTAATCTATTTTTGTTTATAATTTATTTTAAAGGTGGTAAGTGTTACAACAAATGGATACTTAATTATATGTGATGATAACTCGACAGTTATTCTTTGAAGGTCAAAATAAGAAAGATAAAATAATTGATAGTCAAAATAAGAGAGATAAAATAAAATAAATCATTATATTTTACTTTTCAATCAGATTTATGTTGAGCCATCAAAGATATTCGGTCCATCGTACTACAGGGTAACCCTAACCTACAACCTTGGGGTGGTTTCATTTATAAAATATAACTTAAAATTAAAATTATCAAATCTAATATAAAATATTAACTATGAAAATATTAATAATAAATTTTAACAATTGTAGGTAATTTTTCCATTTTATATAATTTAAAAACATAAAAAATATATTGAAATAAAAGTGTTTAAAATTAAATTATTATTATTAATATATATATATATATATATATTATCTAGAATATATTATAAAATAGTATATATTATTTAGTTTCTTATCAAGTGCACATATATGTAATAACATAAAATTTTATCATATTGATATCATATTTTATCCTTATCTTTAATCCACAATTAGATATATTGACCACCAAATAAGTAATTAACAGATAAGAACATGACACTAAATAAACAAATACTGATGAATATAAATATAAGGATTATGTATCCAACTCATCTTTTACTATATTTATTTTGTTTTGTTTATATAATTATAACTATAATTATGATATTATATTGAATTAAAAAAATTGAATAAATTCTGATTGACTTCTTTCAACAAGTATGTTTTTTTTTTATGCATATCAACTAAGTTAAATTATTAAAAAATGTATGTATTTATTATTACATTATGTTAGTCAGTCAGTTAAATTAAAATATTTATTTTAAATATAATATTAATCCAAACTTATAAATTTATGATTTATTGTCCACAAAGTTCATTGTGATATTTTTATAATTGTACATTTAATGGATAATTATTAACTTTTTAATAGTTAACCAAAATGTGAGTATAGAATGTTTGATATCGGTCGTTGTTATAAAATTGACTTGTATCTACATAATGGTTTGCTTTATAATTTTTTAAGATACAATATTTTTTTATGTAAAAATTGGATTTCATTTTTTTTTTACTTCATCTACTTGTGCTTTACATTGTTGGGCTAATATGAGACTTTTGACCGATTGTGGTTTCATTGATAATTGGATCTTCTGATTATATTAGTTGTGACTTGGTTTCATATTTAGAATTCATCAATTAATAGATTATATATAAATTCAATTATAAATACTTAATGAGTGTGGTACTTCTCCATAAATATAAAATATGCATACCTCTCATAATATAAATACTTTTACAAAAACAAAAATTGAATTTTCACCGACAAGATATAATTGTGTGTTTAATATTACATTAATATTAATAATTTTGTTAATCCTAATTAAACAAGTACTTCAACATACTCAACAAGAAAATTAAAAAAAAAATATGCATTTTTTTATTAAAAAAAAAAATGATTTTCTTAAACAATATCTAGAGTGTGGTACCACGGTACTATACACACACTGGCCATCCATAATTGTACACGCCTTACATTCCAAGTTTGAAGATTCCTTTCTATCTACTGTAACTAACTCACATGCTCACCCCTCTTATTTTATTCTTCATTTACATTACTATTTACTACCACTCACTAAATATTTTCTATCACGCTTTTTTCAACATATATACTCCACTACTACTAGTTTAAAATTACATAATTTTCTATGGATTCCACGTTATTTACTTGAATTTGTTTGAATTTCAATTATTGAGAGTACAAGGAAAAAAGAATGTAACTATTTGAATTAAAATATAATAAAAAATGAGTCAATAAAAATAAATATATTTAATTTTAAATTTTAGATTAAATATATTAAATTTTATTTTATATTTAAGATCAGTATTATAGAGTATGATAGTAGAATTCTTTTACATTTTCTTCTTTGTCTTTAAGTTCTCTACCGCATTTATATTTTTCATGAGCTTTGAATATCATTTAATTAGAAAGATAAGAGCTTTGAATATTATTTAATTCAAAATAATAAAGTTTGTCTCTTATAATTTGATTGTCGTTACAATTATTACATCATATGTTAATCATAGAGAATCTATACCCCTCTTTTACCTTCTTTGAAGAATAAATTAATGTATAATAGGATTAAACACCTTAGATATATTTTATAGTATTTAATTATTTAAAAAATAATATTTCTTTTAGT